>SAYR01000670.1:5294848-5390324 GCA_004382745.1 Argopecten irradians irradians
TAAAATGTACTTCTTTATTAGAACTTTCAAACTCTATATCATATCAGACAAATAACTTATACTACTTATGAAATAATATTATTATGTCTGTGGATGTTATTCAACTTAAACTTTTCTCGCCATCTACAGTGTATGCGTACACTGACCATGTGATTTAGACACATGTGTTAATGTTTACATGCAGCAGCAGAGGCTGGTCACTTTGCACTTTAAGTATACTTTCCGCCCACTACCTAATCAGCTTAATTGTTAACCACCCGAATTTTTAAGTAAGCCGTTCCCAGCCTTTCAAAAATAATATATTTCGTTGTTGCATGTACATTATGCACATGTTTCATAACATGTTAATTATCTACATCTACATGTACCACTTTCAACCTGATCACAAATTTTGTGAAATATGTTTTTGGCATGTGTAATAATCATGATAATACTGATAAATTGGCAAAGGTTTAGCTTTAGTTTGAACATGGAAATGGAACTATAAACATACACCAAACAATCTGTACATCGCCACAACGTTGAAACAGATATAATATCATTATTATTGATCATTAACTAGTATATTATAACAAAAGTAACTCTACTTACAATTTTGATGTGGTCTTGAAGTAATTCTTCCTATATGTCAGCAAAACTCAAAATGAATTCATGTGTGCTGGTCAGCTCCTGGTCAACTAGCTATAGAGTGTGGTCCAGATACAAATAGATGGGGATGGTCTTGGCGGGAATAGTCACGTGACTCATAGCAGATATGGATCATTGATAGTGCCCGTCAGCGGAAATTAGACTTACTTGTAAATCCTTGTACACGTAATGGTATAAATATGACCAGAAGACCGAGTCAAATATGCAAAAAATTTCATATAAGCAATGAATCTCGCAGATACACACAGACAAAAAATAAAATAGGCCTAGGAAATAAAGAAAAAAAGTGTTTTTTTTTCATGTACATTATTTACGGTACAAACCATTTAAATCAACTCACGGTCATTAGAGAAATTCTGGTAACTGTTTGTAGTACATAACATTGTTTCATTATTTTATTGAAAGTTTTTTTTCTGTCACACGTCGCATTGGCCTAATGAAACTGTATTGGGAATCGGCCAATTTGCCAATAATGGGCCAACATTTTACCAATGTAAGCAGGCCAACCATTGGGCGTACAACATCGGACCAATAATGGGCCAACTTTATCATCCCAACCGTTGGTCGTACTTCATTGGGCCAGCATTGGGCCATTGATAGTACACCGACTGCCAGCTGTCACCCGACCGTACGACCATTACCCAACATCGGGCCAATATTGGCATGTTATCTGGGTAAATCCTATAAGTCGCTACTTGTCCTAGAGTTCTGCATAGATTGTAACCAAATTTGGCCAGAAACATCCTTAGGGGAAAGGTAACAGAACTTGTATAAATTTTGGCTCTGACCCCCGTGGGGCAGGACGGGCAGGGCCCAATAAGGGAAATAGAGGTAAATCCTAAAAATCGCTACTTGTCCTAGACATCTGCAAGGATTGTACCACCCAAATTTGGCCAGAAACATCCTTGGGGTTAACAGAATTCGTATAAATTTTGGCTTTGACCCCCTGGATCAGAAAAAGTAGGGCCCAATAGGTGATTTAGAGGTAAATCTTATAAATGGCTACTTGTCCTAGAGTTCTGCATGGATTGTAACCAAATTTGGCCAGAAACATCCCTAGGGGAAGGGTAACAGAACTTGTATAAATTCTTTGGTCATTATATGAATTACAATTAAAAAAGAAATGCTGTGGATCTTCAACTGGGAAACGATAATGTTTAATTTACGGTCTCCAAAATAAAAAAGTCGGGTATTACAGGTACGTCTTGGTTCTGGATAGCTTGTTTAAAATTAGAAAATGACTCGCTATGTCTGGTGGTTATAGGTAACTGGTTCCATAAACGAACGGTAGACGGGAAAAAAGATATATTTGAAGATTCAAGTCTATTATTAGGAAGTGTGTAATTTCCTGCATTACGAAGAAGGTGTTGGGTGTTATCAGCAACTATAGAAGGAAGGAGTGTTTGTATGTAGGTTGGGATTAGCCCATGATGTATTTTATAAAAGAGTTGGAGTTTTCTGCGAGACCGTCTGTTAGATAAGGGCTCCCACCCAGTTTCACAGTATATAGAGTTTCTGCTTGAGAACGATGGTAATCCCGTAACAATGCGACCTGCCTCTAATTGTAATTTTTCTAAGATTTCAGCTTCAGCGACCGTACAACCGTCCCACAACTCACAACAATATTCCAATATAGGAAGAATAAAAGTTCTATAAATTTTGCTTAAAGCGAATAGTCGGGCAAAGAAGGGCTAAAATCGGTAAAATAGTGTTAATATATCCAGTATAATTTCTTATGAAATAGAAAAATAAAATTTCCCATCAAAATCGCTCTGTATGCGAAGAAATTAATATTTATTATGGGAATCCTAATGCGTCCTCCCGACCGGCTATCAGTGCAGTTCAATCTTAACGCATGCGCAACATCCACCACTCTCCGTAGTAAACAAAACATGGCTACCGTAGTTTAGAACCAAAAGGTTTCCGCCAAAACAACCAACTGACTCACCTAAAATGCGAAAGGAAAGGCAATGGAGCAGCGACAATCCCAACAAATGACTCGGTAAACATTACGACGCATGGAGAGTGTTAATACAACTTGTTATAGTGAACCTAGGCCTACTACCCGGCACTCCCTGCTCAGCTGATAGTGAGTGAGTCTTCGTATTTTGATCACTATGTAAATAGTCCCTAGCAGTATTTTTTCATGAATGAGCGGTCACATATGGTCACATGTTTCATACCTGTTCCCAAATCGCGTAAAACGTAACCCTGGGGTAAATAGCGGTTCTTTCGTGGGGCCTCTTTAGGGGTAATGAATGCCCTGTATATTTATAAAATGTACCGTTGTAATGCATGTACAGTTAGAATGTAACCGCTAGTGCATTATCAAGCTAAGATTTGTTTCAATTAATCTATAATATTATGCTACCGGTCAATTCATACAGTTCTGATGTATATATTTATAGATTTTTAATTTGTAAATTATTGTTCTGTATATGTTCTGGTAGTGTTATACACATACATTGTATGTATACAGGATTTACATTGTAGGTTAATTGGTAAAATTGTATTGTATATGTTCTAATATACACATATACATATGTACATGTAGGTTTTAGCTTGTTCTTTAGATATATTTGGAGGACACATACAGTATTACTTCTGGTCATAATAATAAATAGTGTTTGTATATTTATTATAACTGTACCTGGTTCATGTGTATATGACAGACTTTACAGGGTTGAAATGTACTGCAGCCATGTATCATTTATAATTATTCTGAATTTTTGTTGGAACTATAGATACTGAATTTTGTATATTTTTTTTAAAACAATATGTGATTATATTAAATGCATCAGTGACACATTCACAACTTATAAAATGTTTTCTCTAAAATAAAATAAAAACCCTGTAGAATGAAGCTACATTTATTCATTTATATACATTGTATATTTGAAATTGATCATTTCAATTTTTGTCATATTCAACAGATATAAAAAAATTGTTGGTTCTTTTTTTTCAGGCACTATGCATGCATAGTGACATGAATACAGAAAGTTCATCCCTTGTACCTGTATACAAGTGTATGTATACATACACATACAATTAGCATCATATGAAGACTGAAGAATGTTGATTTGAGTGCTCTTGAAAGTAAACTTTACCAATATGATCATGAACAGAACATTTAAACAGTATTAAGTTATTAAATGTTTCTTTCAACTGTAATCACTTTAAATAAAATTATGATGCAATACTTTTTCATTGTTTAACATTGTAGAAATATTTGTTTATATTATATTTGTCCATATGCCTGCCCATTTGTTTGTCAGGGCTTGTGAGATAGCTTTTCAATTACTTTTAAAATATAAGGATTTTTTTTTACATATAGCAATATAGATACCATTGTCTTAGGATTTCTAAATTCTACTTTACAAGAGTAGACCCAACATATAAATCAAACCATAAAAAGTTATCTGAAATGTTACAAATCTTTTTGTCTGAACCAAATTTCACATTTATTGTCTATGTGTAACTTGTACATAGACCATTTATGTATTAATACTGTAGTAACAGTGATTACAAACACATAGACCAAAATATATTATGTAGTACTATGTACATCTGTCTTTGATTTGAGTTCTAAACAAAAAAGTGGTACCTATTGGGAAGTTGTAACTTGGGCGGGGGGTGAAATACAGAAGAAATAGCTACACATGGAAAAAAGAAAGATATACAGTACCATATGGATTCAAAGTTGCTCCAAAATCAATGAGATTAAATAACAAAAAAAAACGCCATGTAAACCCCATATATGCAATGACCAGATCAAGGATAAAGCACCCTTCCACTTCCAGTTATCTGTAGCTATTTCTTCTATATTTCAACCCCCCAACCCAAGTTACAACTTCCCAACCTCATGATTCTTCTGTCTTTTAGCCCTCCCCCCCACCCCCCAACACACACATACCTGATTGATTGTCATGTTATTTCAGGTTCCTATTCAGGTATTATTCCTAAAAACCAAAAAGGGTATACACACTGTGTACTCTCAAAGGAGGGGAACCACTTCATTCAAAAATGGAATTTACAATTTCATCTTAATTTTGAAATTTTCAATTTAATTATTAATTACTGGACTAATAAAACAGTATAGAACCCCTCGGCTACAGACAAAGTACTGTGGTACACATTTCTCTTAATTAATTACTTTTCTTCCAACTCAATCATCTTTTTCTCCAGAGCACAAAAAAGAACAGGAAACAACAGAAAAGGAAAGTAACATACATGTAGGCCTATATGTTTTCTGGAAATATATATGATATGTTAACTCTCACAGCATAGGCCTACATGAATGTGAAAAATTAAATATTATCAATGTTTGAGAAAATTTCCTAGTTGTAATTCTCTAGCAGCTATATGGAATGTACGTTTACATATATATATTGTACAATACATATACATCATAAAAGTTTCTTTCCTTCCAGCTGGACATTCGTGTCATCTCTCTCCAGAACTCAAATATTGTTTACACAAAAAAACCAGAGACATAGATAATTTAATTAAATCTCTGCAAAAAACTACACGAATAATTGAACACATATATTGTAAAATATCTATGTATGAGCTAATTTATTTTCACATCTTTGACAGCTACATGCATGGAAGTTGTATGGAACGTTTTCGTGTGGTTTTAAATGGGAAATTATGTTACGATTATTTGTATTTAACCTTCATGATTCGGTTGATGTAAAATACGACGAATGCGATGCTGCAATAATTGCCCCTTGTCGGGGCCCCATCTCTGCATCGGCAGAATATTTGTGTCGATTTCCATGTATAAAGATGCTTTTATCGAAAAATGATTACAAAGCATTGTCATTAATGTAAGAATGCTTAATTTGCATCAAATGTATCATCTCAAAATTTACATACCGCATTAGTGGTTTATCACACGAAACGAAACCGACACGACTGAGAAACATATGTCCATGTTGACATTTCCACGCAGCCTCGTTTTCAAAGAGTTTGGCGAATTTATATTTAGAACTGTGCTAAATTTACACGGAGCTTCCCCAAAACTTCAATGGTCAAAACTGGACACCGTAAGCAGAACTTGACCATAATTATGGTATGCAATGACTTTTGGAAGGCCAAAGAACGCATTTAGACTGGTTTCCTTTGCCCGACTATTCACTTTAACGTTTGTCTAGAGAGAATGAATTTTAATTTCCGTAGAACACCTAATTGTTTCGTGACAGTTTTACTGTTATGGTCTACATGTATATGTCTGCCCCACTTACACTCAGAATCAATATACACTCCAAGATGTCGGTGGCTATCAACAAAGTCGATATTTACATTATTAAAAACAATATCAATTACATAATTAAGGTCAATATTCGAAATGAGGATAGCCTGTGTTTTTACTGGATTAAATTTCACTAACCATTTATCGGCCCAAGATTGGATATTCGAAAGATCGTTATTTATTTTATGTTCTATAACTTGTGGGGATTTGTCAGTGCATAGAAGAGAAGTATCATTAGCGAACAGCTTAGATAGGCTGTCTAAATTATCAGTAATGTCATTAATATAAAGAATAAATAAAAGGGGACCTAGGACAGACCCTTGAGGCACCCCTGCCTTAGTAATTTTAACATTAGATTTAGCATTCCCCAAACATACTTGTTGCGACCTATTCTTAACATAATCAGTTAACCATATCAATAATTTCCCCGATATACCATAGCTAGTTAATTTTTTTTCCAATCCCCTGTGCCACACTCTGTCGAACGCCTTAGAGATATCACAGAACACTAAACAGGTTGGTTGTCTTTTTTCCAAATTATCACATATATTTTGAAAGATTTGATGAGTAGTAGAATGTCCAGGTTGAAAACCAGACTGATATTTATAAATAAGCGAATTATCTAACAAATAATTATTTAAGTACTTAGTCTCTCAAATACTTTACCAATTGTACATAATAATGAAATGGGTCTATAGTTTGAAGGATCTTGTTTGTCACCTTTTTAGCCCACCATCATTAGATGGTGGGCTATTCAAATCGCTTTTTGTCCGTGGTCCGTCGTCCGTCCGTCCGTCCGTCCGTCCTTCCGTCCGTTAACATTTCTTGTTACCGCTATTTCTCGGAAAGGGCTGAAGGGATCTTTCTCAAATTTCATATGTAGGTTCCCCTAGGGCCCTAGTTGTGCATATTGCATTTAAGGACTGATCGGTTAACAAGATGGCCGCCAGACCGCCATCTTGGATTTTGATAGTTAAAGTTTGTTACCGCTATTTCTCAGAAAGTACTGAAGGGATCTTTCTCAAATTTCACATGTAGGTTCCCCTAGGGCCCTAGTTGTGCATATTGCATTTTGGGACCAATCGGTCAACAAGATGGCCGACTGGCGGCCATCTTGGATTTTGATAGTTAAAGTTTGTTACCGCTATTTCTCAGAAAGCACTGAAGGGATCTTTCTCAAATTTCACATGTAGGTTCCCCTAGGGCCCTAGTTGTGCATATTGCATTTTAGGACGGATCGGTTAACAAGATGGCCGCCAGGCCGCCATCTTGGATTTTGGTAATTAAAGTTTGTTACCGCTATTTCTCAGAAAGTACTGAAGGGATCTCTCTCAAATTTCACATGTAGGTTCCCCTAGTGCCCTAGTAGTGCATATTGCATTTAAGGACCGATCGGTTAACAAGATGGCCGCCAGGCCGCCATCTTGGATTTTGGTAGTTAAAGTGTGTTACCGCTATTTCTCAGAAAGTACTGAAGGGATCTCTCTAAAATTTCACATGTAGGTTGCCCTAGGGCCGTTGTTGTGCATATTGCATTTTGGGACCAATTGGTCAACAAGATGGCCACCAGGCCGCCATCTTGGATTTTGATAGTTAAAGTTTGTTACTACTATTTCTCAGAAAGTACTGAAGGGATCTCTCTCAAATTTCACATGTAGCGTTCCGAAGAACAAATGAACATGGCGGTGACGGTTAAAGTAAGTGAGCTACACGATGTTTAAATGGAGTTTCTACAAAGTACGGGTCATGACACCCCCAAAGGAGATTGTGGATGAACACAGTTATGGGTACTGTTTACCACCACAAGCGTAGATTTTGTGATTTTGGCTTGGTTTTTGAGGTGCCCATTAGAGCCGAGACGACATTTCGACCGGACGGGAAAATGTCTACCTAGGGTATTTTTCGTAAATTTCCCGATTCATCAAGCCATAACTTCGTCAATACTTGGCCAATTTTGTTCATCAAGCACTCAATGGAAAGATAAATTATTTTTCTTTAAGGTAAGATATCCGTCAATGTTGTATAGAACCCATTTATTAAAATAATCACGGTTTTAAAAAATAGGTCCGTTTTTCTCGACCGCCGAGTTCATAACCTTGATACTATAATATATATATGTATACTCTTGGTTAAAAATGTTCGTGCCAGGTCCCTGTGGGGCAAAGCCTACTTCCAACAGACCATGATAATTCCCATTAAAATGTTATGCTATCATATATTAATAGTCATAAAGGCAAACACATGGATCTTAAAATATAGTTTCAACAATTTATTAGTTTATGCTCCCGATAACTATTAAATTGACATTTATATTGTACTCGCACTTTTGAAAAGGGAGGGATACCAGTATAACTCCGACTTATGTGCAATATGTTTTACATGATTAAAGTGAATAGTCGGGCAAAGAAAACCAGTCTAAATGCGTTCATTGGCATTCCAAAAGTTCTCACATATTAATACGACGGCCAAGTTCTGCTTAGTTTCCCAGTTCTGACCATTGAAATAAAGAAAAGTTGAAAGCATTGAAAGCGAGGCTGCGTGGAAATGTAACCACGGAAATAGTGAGCCGGGAGGACGTTTTAGAATTTCCATACTTTAAATTAATGTCCTCGTACGCAGACCGATTTTGACGAGAGATTTTATTTTTCCATTTCATAAGAAATTATACTGGATACATTCACACCATTTTTACCGACTTTAGTCATCCTTGCCTGACTGTTCACTTTAAGTGCCTATAATTTTACACTACAACCTTTCCCTATCAGTCACCTTTAGAATAATGTAAATTTAGGCAAAGCTATTCTGAGAGCGCTGCAGTTAATCCATTGTTTGGTTTTTTTAACTATTACCAAATAGAAATATATGATTGTTATGAATGCAGTTTAGATGCCATGTATATAATTAAATGATATCTTAACGGCGAAAGAGTTATCTCCCCTGACCCAACAGGCTATCAATATCGTGTGTAAACTTATGTTTTTAAAATGCTTATTGTGCACATTATTGACTTACTGTACGGCTTGAAACCATTTTTATACTACAATGATAGCCTTGCTGAATTACTAGTATTGAGTTTATAACAAGAAAAACAATATTTAGCATAGAATACTTCTACTTTCACTTTATGCAAAGATATATGACGGCGGCTACAAAGTATACCTCAACGTCATTCTCTGTCAACAGGCAGAAAGTTCTGAAGCAAATGGTCAAGTTAAGAATTTTATTATTTAATTTAAGAATCAGGCCAAAATGTAAATGTTTGATTCACTTAAGAATTAAATTGGAAGGTTTATGCTGGATCTTGTTGAGATTTCCGTTTTCTGTTTATGAGAATGTTTTCCAACTCTACATATACAGGGCATCCATTAACCTGAGACCTCGGGTCATTGACGCAGCAAAATTTATTCTGCCGCACGACCTTTGCATGTTGTGCGTCAATCTGACGCTTCACATTTTTACTACCACTGCCCATCAGACTTTTGTATGTGTGTGTATTATTTGATGGCCAGCCCTCAATAAAGTGTATATTAGCTTGGGTAGAGCACCCCACGCCAAATAAAAGATTCACTCAACTGTGACATAATCCGACCGTAATCTACTAATTGGAGCACGAGGGTACCATGTTTGCCTTCGGGCGCCGAGCTGCCTTGTTTTCCTTCGGGCGCCTATAACTTGTCTGAACTGCCTTCGGGCGCCAAAAACTTCCCTAAACTGCCTTCGGGCGCCAAAAACTTGCCTAAACTGTCTTCGGACGCCAAAAACTTGTATGAACTGCCTTCGGGCTCCAAAAACTTGTCTGAACTGCCTTCGGGCGCTAAAAACTTGTATGAACTGCCTTCGGGCGCCATGAACTTGCTAAATGAGCCTTTGGGCGCCATGAACTTGCGAAATGAGCCTTCAGGCACGATTAACATGCCAAATGAGTCTTCACTAACCACGAAAATGAACTTTGGTTCAGTTCACCAAGCAAGTGAAATATTTCCAACAGTTTCAAGATGAATGCAGTGTACTTGCAACAGTTTAATTTCACTGATCTCTGTAAAACCTGAGCATTACCAAACATCAAAACGTTGATGATATTCTCTTAGCTGGTGATGAGTTATTCAGAATAAGAATGGCAGAATTAAAATCAACAAACACATTTGTTTCAAAAATGCTTCAGTTAAAGAGCTACCTTTGATTGTTTCCCTGTCAGGTAAAAACTTTAAAGTTCAGTACCATGATCAGATATATGGCTGTGTTACACATTCTGATTGGAATGATTCACAAGATAGCTCGAACCTACAGGAAGGTGTTGACAGATTATTTTCTAATCACAATGAAGGTCTTATTATTGTTGGAGGGATTTGTTCAGCTTTGTATCTAGATAGCAACAAAAACCCGCCAATATTTGATTCACACTCCCATGGTTCAGATGGCCTATCATGTGTTGATGGAAGAGCAGTTGAAATGAATTTTCAAAATACACAACATTTGGTCGATTTCATGTTTTCATACTATCGAAGTGCAAATATCTCCATGAACAGTCACTGCCAGTTTGAAATTCAACCAGTTACTATTTCCAAACAGACTTCATGGAGAAAATCATTGCTTGACAAATACTTTGACTTTCAAAATTAAAAGGCATTATCGAAAGAGGAACAATCATCAGCAAAGAGAAAAATGTATATGAAACACTATATGCAGAAAAGAAGGGAATGTTCAAGTTTTAGGGAAAGACAAAATCGCTGTTGTGTAGAGAGCAAACAAAAAGCTAGAGAAAACCCAGAATATAAATTGAAAGATCGAGAAAGCAACCACAAAAGAATTAAGAAGGCTAGACAATGTGAGGAGTTTAGAGAATCTGAACTTCAAGCAAAACAGAGATCCAGAGAAGAAATAGAAACAAAGCAAAAAGAAAGAAAACCACACTTAAAGCTAAGACAAAGGCCAGACAAAACAAGGAATTTAGAGAGTCTGAACTTAAAGCAAAACAGAGATCAAGAGAAGAAATAGAAACAAAACAAAAAGAAGGAAAAAACACACTTAAAGCTATGACAAAGGCCAGACAAAACAAGGAATTTAGAGCGTCTGAACTTAAAGCAAAACAGAAATCAAGAAAAGAAATAGAAACAAAACAAAACGAAGGAAAAAACACACTTAAAGCTATGACAAAGGCCAGACAAAACAAGGAATTTAGAGAGTCTGAAATTAAAGCAAAGCAGAGATCCAGAAAACAAATAGATACAAAACAAAAAGAAAGAAAAAGCACACTTAAAGCTATGACAAAGGCCAGACAAAACAAGGAATTTAGAGAGTCTGAACTTAAAGCAATACAGAGATCAAGAGAAGAAGTAGAAACAAAACAAGAAGAAAGAAAAAGCACACTTAAAGCCACGATAAAGGCTAGACAACGAAAGAAATATTGTGATCTTGAAATAGAAATGAAAAGGCTTTTAAGGAAGAATCCTTTGCAGTTGGAAAAAGAAAGATTAAAAAAGCAAGAAAATCGGAAAGTTCACCGACAAAAATGGAGAGGTGTAGAGACAAACTTTCTAAAGCTACAAAAAGAAAAACGTTTGCATTGGTAGACCATGAAAGATTACTAAAAAAAAAAAGACACATAGGTTGTACAATTGACGAATCGATATTTAAGTTTCATGCTAGATTAGCAAATGGCCCAATATATGCTTGCTCCTGTTGTCATCAAACATGGTTTCGCAAAAGTGTTGTCCAACTTGACAAAGCCCACATTACATTGGAGAGCAGACAACTATGTACTGATCTTACATCTGTTAATGGAAAACAATGGTTTTGTTCCACTTGTCTGGCATCATTAAAAGAAGAGAAGGTACCAAAATTGTCAGTAAAAATGGGATGTTGTGGCCCAAAAAGCCCGAGGTTCTGAATTTGCCCCCACTAAAAGAAAGGTTGATATCACAACGGATACCTTTTATGCAAATACGTGAACTTCCCACAGGAGGTCAATTATCTGCGAAAGGAAATATTGTCAATGTACCTGTTGACATACAACCTACTATTAACGCACTTCCGAGGCAAGTGGATGAGTATGTAACAATTGCAGTGAAATTAAAGAAACGGTTATCTCACAAGTCATCATGTTTTTCTGAAAACATTCGCCCCAAGGTTGTGCTCAAAGCTCTAAAATGGTTGATGGAAAATATTGAATTATACAAAAATGAAAACATCAAAATTGATGAAACATGGGAGAAAAGAATCACAGAAGCCAATGATGAGCTTATCACAGAATTAACAGGAAGTTCTCGTTCAAAACAGAGATTCTGAGGAGGCATCTGATGATTTTTGTGAAATTTCTGCAGATGATGGAACTCAGGGCAATACAGATACATTAGTGGATGACACAGATTTTGACACAAACAAAATATATGTATTTGCTCCAGGAGAAAACCAGAAACCTTTTAGCTTATATGAAGACAAAGATGCAGAGTACCTTTGCTTTCCTTCAATTTTCTGTGGACAGCGAAGATTGGACAATGAAAAGAGACACAAAAATGTACATTACAGTGACATTGCAAAATAGGAATTGAGAAGTGTTGACAGAAGAGCTGCTCAGTCTGTTCCAAATATCTTTTTCAAATTGAAGAAAATCCAGATCAAGCAAGTTAGTGACAAGGTCAATCTTGCTGTTAGAAGATGTAAATCGGAAGGAAAAAAGATAACTGCTGGACAAGTTAGAAATCAATCATCTGCGAATGAAATTGTCAGACTAAACGAAGGCTACTACATTTTAAGAACTTTGAGAAACTCCCCTGCATACCTGTCATCTAAGAAAAAAGATGCATTTGCCATGATACGACAGCTTGGTCTACCTACGTGGTTCATGTCATTGTCATCAGCTGACACAAGATGGCCAGACCTTTTGAGAACACTGGCAACACTAGATGGTACTATTCTGTCAGATGAAAACCCTGAATCAATGGACTGGAACAGAAAAACCAACTTGGTCAAAAAGGATCCCGTGACCTGTGCCAGATTTTTTGACAAGAGTACGCGAATTCATCACATCTTTCTTGAAAAGTGATCACAACCCTATCGGAACTGTAACAGATGTTTTTAGAAGAGTTGAGTTCCAAAATAGAGGTTCAACACACATACACATGTTTCTGTGGACAAAAGATGCACCAGAGTATCCTAACGATGATGAGAGTAGTTCAATAGTAGAATATGTTGACAAATACGTCACTTGTTCACTACAAACGGATGATCCTGAACTTCAAAATCTTATTGACCTCCAAGTACATAAACATTCAAAAACCTGTAAAAAAAGGTGGTAAATCAGTGTGCAGGTTTGGTTTTCCTCTACCACCATTACAACAAACTATGCTTCTTGAGCCTCTAGAAACTGACGTTGACGGGTATAGAAAGAAGTACAAGGATCTGCAACAAAAGATGAATGATTACAAAGATGGCTGTGGCTTGGAATTTGAAACTTTCCTCCGTGATATTGCAGACATGCCACTTGAAGAATACATCAAGTGTATAAGAGCGTCACTGAAGGGTCCAAAAGTTTTCCTCAAAAGACGCCCATCAGAAATGAGAGTGAACTATTATAATCCAGCTGTTCTCAAAGCTTGGACCCCAAATTGGGACATCCAGTTTGTGCTCGACCCATATGCCTGTGCAACTTACATTGTGTCATATATCAGTAAATCACAGAGAGGCATAAGTGCTATGCTAGACAAGGCATCAAAAGAAGCAACAGAAGGAAATATGGATTTGAAACACCAAGTGAGGCATATTGGTAACAAATTTCTTAATTTTGTTGAGGTCAGTGCACAAGAGGCTAGTTACCTGATACTACAGATGCCTTTGACACAAGCTTCTCTAGAGGTGGCGTTTATCAACACCTCCACACCTGATGCAAGGGTCTTCCTTCTCAAAACAGAAAATGAACTGAATGAACTTCCAGAACATTTAACAGATATCCATGCAACAAGTATGATTGAGAGGTATTCAAAACGTCCAAAACAGTTAGAATTATGGTGTTTGGCTGATTATGTCTCTCAACTAGAAGTGACATTTCCTAAAGACCTGGAAAAGCCAGTTCCAAAAGAAGAAAAAAATGATGATGATGAAGAAGAAGAAATTACATGTGATGATCAGACTGACAAACAAGAAACATCACATAGTGAAATGGATGCTGAGGAATTCAGAGCAACAGATGTGCTTGTAACATTGAGAAATGGAATTAAAATTAGAAAACGTAAAAATGACCGCGTTATCAGATTTGTTGGATTTAGCAAAAAAACCAATGCTGAAAACTATTACAGAGAGAAACTCCTTTTGTATCTGCCATGGAGAAATGAGCAAAAAGATGTTCTTGGTAACTATGACACTTACGAGGAACATTACAGAAACAAAGCTGATATAGTTCAAGTAAAGCAAAGGGTTTATGAACAATTCATGGAAGAGTTAGAACAAGCTATACAACAGGCAGAAGACGACTCGTGTGACTTTGATAAAGTTGCCAATACCGAACACATTGAGGCTGAAGATGCAGATGTTGGTAGTACACCTTCTGAGGATTTTATCCATTTTGACCCTGATTCTGTCCAGCATAAACATGTTGACATTGGACCTGAACTTGGCCTAGGGTCAAAACCATCAGATGTGGAAACTAGTGCAGTTCGCTTGCCTGATAATGAGTACCACACACTGTTACAGAGTCTAAACCCCAAACAAAGAGAGTTTCACAATCATGTCACAAAATTCATAAGAGATGAAGATGAACCATTGTTTGCCTTTCTCACTGGAGGAGCATGAACAGGGAAATCTGTAGTAATTGATGCAGTGTATCAGACATTACATAGATTATTGTGCTCTGAAGAAGGGGAAGACCCTGAGGATGTCAGACTTATGTTTTGTGCATACACAGGGAAGGCTGCATACAACATTGGTGGCACTACCATTGCTTCAGCGTTTCACAAAAAAATGTATCAAACACAGCAAAACATGCATGCTGATGAATTGAACTCTCTCAGAACAAAGTTCAGAAATTTGTCAGTTGTTATTATAGATGAGATTTCTATGGTTGGCAATAAGCTGCTAACATTTATCAATGAAATGCTCCAACAAGTGAAAGGCAAAAAGACAGACTTTGGAGGAATCAGTGTTATAGCTGTAGGTGACTTGTATCAGCTTCAACCTGTTGCTGACTCTTGGATATTCAAAGATCTTTCAAGCCCTGGTCAAGGTTTGGCAACAAATTTATGGAAAAAACATTTCAAAGTGTTTGAACTTGATGAAATCATGAGACAGAAAGGAGATGTTCCATTCACTGAACTTCTCAACAGACTTCGACATAGTGAATTATCTCCACAGGACAAGTTACTGCTTTCAGAACGTAAGGTAGACCAGGGTCATGAAAGCTATCCCAGCTCTATTCCTCATCTCTTCATTGAAAACAGATTTGTAGATGACTTCAATTCAAACCTGATACAGAAACTTCATACAAGTAAAGTGACAGTCAAGGCTGATACAGACATTCTTTCACAAACTAAAATGTCAACAGAAGTGAAGAAAACCCTAGTTCAAGCCCTGCCTGACAAACAATCTACTACAGGACAGCTCAAAACTAGCCTCACAATAGCTGTCGACATGATATATAATATATCTGTGAATCTTGAAGTGAGTGATGGTTTGACCAATGGAGCAACATGTGTTGTTAAACATATTGAATACACAGATTCCAATACACGACCTGCGATTGTCTGGGTTCTGTTTAATGACCACAAAGTCGGAGTGAGCCGACGAAATCAATACAACCCCTTTATACATCAGGTATTCATGAGAATTGGACACCAATCTTTGAAACAAAAAGAACTTTTGTATACAACAGAAAAACTTACGAAAGAATTCAATTCCCTCTTCAACCATCTGCAGCAAAAACAGTACACAAAGCTCAAGGTGCCACTCTGAATGATGTTGTCGTCAGTTTGAATCAAACAAGAGTTCGAAAGATACCACATATCCATTACGTTGCACTTTCTAGAATAAAATCCTTGAATAAGCTACATATCCTTGATTTCAATGAGCCAAGCTTGGCCAAAGATGAAGCAGCTGATTCAGAAATGCAAAGACTCAGAGAACATGTGTTAAAACTTTGCTTCAGACCACTGTATGACATTGAAGCAGAAATAAAATGTCTGTTCAACAATGCACGATCTCTTCACAAACATTTTGCCGACATTAAGTCTGATCCGAATGTCTGTGCTGCAGACATAATTGGAATAGCAGAATCCAGACTTTGCAACAGAGACACTGATGACACTTTTGCTTTAAGTGATAACCAAATTTACAGGAATGATTATCACTGTTCAGGTACAAGGCCACACCATGGACTTGTTGTGTATGTCAAAAGAAACCTTGAAGTGCTAACATCCTTGTCATTTTCTTCTGAAAATGTAGAGATATCTTTTCTGGTAGTGAAATTGTCTTCCACAATTCTACAGTATGTAGCTGTCTACAAAAAGCCTTCATGTTCATTCTCAATGTTCTCAGGTTTTGTTGAGACAAACTTGCTGCCTCATATTGATCCCCAAAAGGCGATTATGATAATGGGAGATTTCAATGTTGATCTGCAAAAGCCAACAAAGTCCTTTCTTGACTTTATGAAAAAACATTCAGATGCAAACAGGTTCTTGATGAACACACCACAAAGTCCCACACACAAATAGATCATTTCTACACAAATGCATTATTCATACAAAATGGTGTCCTTGAGGCATACTGGTCAGATCATAATATGATTTACAGTGCCATTAACTAACAGTAAAGAATAAAACCCGCCAATACTATAATCTCTATCAGGCATGCTTTGCTCCATTCACATTGAGTGAATGGTGCAAAACATACTTGGCAGAGAACAGAGTGGTTTAAATAAGAGAGGGTTTCCACTCAATTTATTAGAAGCCTGTGTAATCATGTTAAAATTATAAGGTAGCCTTATAAGGTAGCCTATCCATTAACTCTCAAAATGGATTACATAGGTTTCTGTAATTGTGAAATGTTCATAATTTATCAAATTCTTCTAGCATTTTGTTGTACTTATTACTGTTTAATATATTAACCATATTTTTGATATGATTGGTAAGAAATCAAATGAGGGAGTCTCAATGTTTTAGAGTTGAAAAAGTATTTGAAAACTTATGGTAATTACTTTCATTCTAAAACGAAAATGAAACCTGAGGAAATATGCTGTTGTGTTGAGTGACAGTGGCAACAAAGAATGACTTAACATGCATCAAGAATTTAGAATACAGAAGTTATTGATGTTCAACTACATTTTGTAAAGTAAGATGTTTTTCATCTAAAAGAAGAAAAAGTTAGAGAAAAAGTGCTGTTGAAACTTTATCTTCTTCACTGCTGTTGCACTATATTAATTTGTTTTGTTGATGAATAGAAATTGGATAGTTTATATTCATTGATTAAGGTTGTAAATGTATATATACACATGCATGTCGCTATCTACAAATGTATTCAAATTAAAGCAATATCTGTGAGTACACATCCTGTCAACTGATCAGGTGACCGTTAAGGCCCATGGGCCTCTTGTTTATTTATATGGTGAGTATTTTTTTTATTACGTGTTATTAAACAATTACAGTACTGTAACTGTTATTTCTGATTTTTTAAAACACATATTTGGATATTCCATGTGTTGACTTATATTGATAAAGATTATGACAAAATAACATATTCTTTACATATGTCTGTGTAATTCGGTTTATTGTTGTTATTATTATTTTTTTTAGGTTTGCTGTTTAGGGTGAAGTGGATAGGATTATTTCTATTAAGGTGACAGTGTTATGGATTTTCAAGTTTTGGATTTATTTGTCATCAGCATGCACCTCATAAGATGTCAGAGGTTGGATTAATACCCAGAAAAGCACATACTGTTTTCATTACATTTGAAAGAGGTTAATTTTTAAGTTTTGTAGTTCTGCAGACAAAGTGTACTTCTTGTCTGAGTAGCTGTTTAATATTTACATTTTTTTGCTTAACATCACTTGTGACAGACAGACAGACAGACAGACAGTGAGTATGAAATTTATATTTTCATATTTCTCATAGTCTATTTTATAGCCCAGTACTATGTTTTCTAACGTGATCATATTTTTACAGTATCCTAGTGTTCGAAACAATTCATTGATGCGAAGAGTGAATGAGTTTATATATTTACATCTTACAAAAAAGTGTTCATAATTTTCCTCAATCCCACAAAGAATACATAGCGGATTGTTTTTTATTTTCCATTTGCAAAGGAGTGAGTTATTGACCAAAATTCTATTGATAAGCTTCCATTTGAACACTTTTATTCTGTTATCATCAATTTTATTGAAAGTAAACTCGAGCGATTTTTCTAATTTATGTTCTAAATCAGATTTACTAAGATGTATAAATGTTTTCTCCCAGGCTATGTAGGCTATAGGCTGCTCAGAAGTCTTTTGAACCAAATTTCTATATAGATTTTTATTTGTGATTTTTTCAATTGATAAGCATTGTTTCGTATGATATAGTGATACTTTTAAATGTTCATGTTTATCATTGAAATCATATTTTGATATGTCTGAATTCTTTAATTTTTCCTGCCATGATTTTGGTATTGCCTTTTTAATCATATACATATCTGTGATATCCAGTTGCGTTTATGTTGAAGTTTGTTCAAAATTCTGTTTTCATTAATACATCCTTCAATATCTATAATGTCTCTAATGGTAATAATGTCACTTTTTATCCAGTTGGTAAAGATTAGGTATTTTCTGTTAAGTGTGATAAATTTGTTTCCCCATATCACATGTCTTTTCCAAATTGGTTTAGATAAAATTCAGGAATAACTTTCCATTGGTTTTCTTCATTGTTTTTTTTTATTTTTTAACCCATCCTACAAGTATAGTAGTGATATGAGATTTAAGATCTAAATTGTTTAGTCCTCCTTCATTATAAGGTCTACATAGAGTTTTTCTTGTCACTTTTTCATTCTTACCTTCCCATATAAATTTATGGATAATACTTTCTACCTCTATTATAATATTTTTTGGGATACTTAGTACAGATATAAGAAAGGTTAACTTGGGTTAACAATTTGTATTCTTCCGATCATTGATAATTCCCTCATTTTCCAAATATTAATTAGTTTATTTATTTTTTTCGATTTTATTCTTCCAGTTGACTTGAGATGATTGGAAATTGTTAAGCCCAAAGTATACTCCTAATGCTTTTATAACACTTTGTGACCAGTCTATATTTTCAAAGTCATCTTTTATTTGTATTTTATTGTTTCCTAGCTTTAGACCTAGAGATTATTTTCTATTAAGAATTAAGCCCGAGAGACTTCCAAATATTTCTTTAAGATTCAAGGCAGTAGAGATATCAGTTTTAGATTTTAGAAATAATGTAGTATCATCTGCAAGATGAGAAATTTTGAAATGTCTTTTCATTGTATATTTAACTTTGATACCATGAATATTTTCATCTTGTCTTATTTTCATAGCTAATGTTTCAACTGTGATAACAAATAGCAGGGCTGATAGAGGACAGCCTTGCCTGATTCCACGTGTAATCTTTACTGGTTCTGATAACCAACCATTGTTTGTAATTAAACAATAGATATTACTGTATAGGATAGAGACCCATTTTCTAAAACTATCTTTAAATCCAAAACTTTTCAAAGTATGAAACATAAATTCCCATTCTATTGAATCAAAGGCCTTAGCGAAATCTAAAAATAGAATTGAACCTGTGACATTAAATTTCTCTGAATAATCTATTATATCTTTGATTAGCCGAATGCTATATCTAATATCACGACCTTTGACAAAACCATTCTGGTCAGTATTTATAATTTTATGTAGGAGGGGTTTTATTCTTCCTGATACACAATGAGCTAATATCTTGTAATCTATATTTAGAATAGTCAGAGGTCGCCAATTATTTAGGTCTAATGGATCATTTTTTATACATTAATGACAAAATCCCTACTCTTTGTGAATATGCTAATTCATTATTTAAATATCCTTCATTAATAGAGTCTAGTAGTAATTCTTTTAAATAAGGCCAAAATTTCCTGTAAAATTCTGCTGTTAGGCCATCTGAGCCTGGAGCTTTATTTAATTTCATTTTGTTTATAGCTAGGTAGCATTCATTGTCTGTTATCAGGCCTTCACATTTATCACTATCTTCATCAGTTAATTTTAGTTAAGTTTATAGCATCTACATATTGTTTTATTTCATCTGAATTTGGAGACTTTGTAGTGTACAAAATTGAATTTAATATTTTAATATGTCTTCTTGTTTTGACAGTAAAACCCCTTTTTCATTTTTAGGTCACCTGAGACGAAGTCTCAAGTGACCTATTCTAATCGCCTTTTGTCCGTCGTCGTGCGTCGTGCGTCGTCGTATGGCGATAAACAATTTACTTTTTCGACTTCTTCTCCAAAACTACTGAACCAAATTTGTTGAAATTTTGCAGAAACCTTCCATAGCCAAAGGTCAACCAAAATTGTGAATTATATGGTCCCAGCCCCCCAGGGGCCTGAGGGGTGGGGCCAAAAGGGGTCAAAATGACTAAAATAAGAAGAAAAAAATCTTCTGAATTGACAGATTTGATGGAACCAGATACTCTTCATAGATTGAAAAGTCAGTTATAAAATCACTGACTGGTTTCAAGGGCCTGATTGGCCAATATATAGTGTTTTAAGGTCACCTGAGACGAAGTCTCAAGTGACCTATTCTAATCGCCTTTTGTCCGTCGTCGTGCGTCGTGCGTCGTCCGTCGTGCGTTGTCCGTCGTATGGCGATAAACAATTTACTTTTTCGACTTCTTCTCCAAAACTACTGAACCAAATTTGTTAAAATTTTGCAGAAACCTTCCATAGCCAAATGTCAACCAAAATTGTGAATTTTATGGTCCCAGCTCCCCAGGGGCCTGAGGGGTGGGGTTAAAAGGGGTCAAATAGGCTAAAACTTCAAAAATCTTCTTCTGAAATTCCAGAAATGGTAGAATCAAATATTCTTCATAGATTAAAAGGTCTTGAGGTCCTTTACAAAAATTGTGAATTATATGACTCTGGGGTCTCACGTTCCCACCTGGGGAGGGGGTCAAGTTTACTATAGTTTATACAGGGAAAAGACAGTTTTGAGCATTATTTGGTCATTTGTTAAAGGAAATAAGTCAAATGTTATCAGAATTATCAATATGCGAAGGCCATTGAATCCTATTAACAATTTTTCCACGACTGACCCCCAGGGGCCTGAGAGGTGGGGCCAAAGGGGGTCAAATAGGCTAAAACTTCAAAAATCTTCTTCTGAAATTCCAGAAATGGTAGAATCAAATACTCTTCATAGATTAAAAGGTCTTGAGGTCCTTTACAAAAACTGTGAATTATATGACCCCTGGGTCTCACGTTCCCCCCTGGGGAGGGGGTCAAGTTTACTATAGTTTATACAGGGAAAAGACATTTTTGAGCATTATTTGGTCATTTGTAATAGGAAATAAGTCAAATGTTGTCAGAATTATCAGTATGAGAAGGCCATTGAATCCTATCAACAATTTTTCCACGACTGACCCCCAGGGGCCTGAGAGGTGGGGCCAAAAGGGGTCAAATAGGCTAAAACTTCAAAAATCTTCTTCTGAAATTCCAGAAATGGCAGAATCAAATACTCTTCATAGATTGAAAGGTCTTGAGGTCCTTTACAAAAATTGTGAATTATATGACCCTGGGGTCTCGCGTTCCCCCCAGGGGCCAGAGGGTGGGGCCAAAATTGGTCAAAATGGCTAAAATTTCAAAAGTCTCCTTCTGAATTTACAAATTTGATGGAACTAAATACTCTTCATAGATTGGAAGGTCTTTTTAAGGCCCTTTACAAAAATTGTGAATTTCATGGCCCTGGCATCTCAGACTTTCCCCTTAGGGGTCAAATCTATTTTAATTGATATTGGAAAAACACCTTTATGATCATTATTTGCTTAATTTTCAATGTGTCAAACTTAGTTAGAATTATTATCCTGTGATAGCATTTTAGCATCATATCCATATTGGTCCTTGCCAACCTCCAGGGATAGATGGGCAGGGCCAAAAGGGGTCAAAATGACTAAAATAAGAAAACAAAATCTTCTGAATTGACAGATTTGATGGAACCAGATACTCTTCATAGATTGAAAAGTCAGTTATAAAATCACTGACTGGTTTCAAGGGCCTGATGGGCCAATATAAAGTGTTTTTGTGTCTTTGTTTCATTCTGTATCCGACCTCAGGTGACCGCTAAGGCCCATGGGCCTCTTGTTTAGTTTAGTTATCGATTTCTTCATTTGTCTCCCCTTTTCTAATGAGAAAAAATATTTAGTATTTTTTTCACCCTGCTCCACCCACTTAGCACGTGATCTTATCTGTGTTCCTATAGCTAAGTGCGAGTAGTGGTCTTCTATCTACTTTGTAATTGTATTTATTTTCTCTTGGTTTGGATTATTTTCTTCAAGTTTTTTAAACTTGCTTTCTAAATCATTTATTATATTTTTCCTGAATTTAGATTTTTTCTTTCCAAATTCTATTGAATGTTCACGAATTTCAGTTTTGCATAGATCCCATAACACTCTATTTGATGAATTGTTTACATTTTTTAGCCCACCGTCAACAGATGGTGGGCTATTCAAATCGCTTTTTGTCCGTGGTCCGTCGTCCGTCCGTTAACAATTCTTGTTACCGCTATTTTTCAGAAAGCACTGATGGGATGTTTCTCAAATTTCATATGTAGGTTCCCCTAGGGCCCTAGTTGTGCATAGTGTATTTAGGGACAAATCTTTCTCAAATTTCACATGTAAGTTCCCTTAGGGGCCTGGTTGTGCATATTCATTTTGGGACCAATCGGTTAACAAGATGGCCGACAGGCAGCCATCTTGGATTTTGACAATAGAAGTTTGTTACCGCTATTTCTCAGAAAGTACTGAAGGGATCTGTCTCAAATTGCATGTGCAGGTTCCCCTAGGGGCCTAGTTGTGCATATTGCATTTTGGGATCGATCGATGAACAAGATGGCCGACAGGCCGCCATCTTGGATTTTGACAATTGAACTTTGTTACAGCTTTTTCTCAGAAAGTACTGAAGGCCGCCAGGCAGCCGTCTTGGATTTTGATAGTTAAAGATTGTTATCGCTATTTCTCCCAAAGTACTAAAGGGATCTTTCTCAAATTTCATATGTAGGTTCCCCTGGTGCTCTAGTTGTGCATAATGCGTTTTTGGATCGATCGGTCAACAAAATGGCCGCCAGGCTGCCATCTTGGAATTAGATAGTTGAAGTTTGTTATCGCTATTTCTCAGAAAGTATTGAATGAATCTGTCTCTAATTTCATATATAGGTTTCCCTAGGGCCCTAGTTGTGCATATTTCGATTTGGGACCGATCGATCAACAATATGGCCGCCAAGGAGCCATCTTGGATTTTGATAGTTGAAGTTTGTTACTGCTATTTCTTCTCAGAAAGTACTGAAGCGATCTGTCTCAAATTTTATATGTAGTATGTTTGCAAAAATTTGAAAAGCAGAGAAAAGATCCCTCTTTCCATTGTCAGACATAGATCATTCTTTGGTGGGCGCCAAGATCCCTCTGGGATCTCTTGTTAAAGTTTTAAACTTGTTTAATATTTTAATAATAATTTTTTGGTACAGAGAATCATTGATTAAACTGTTATTTAATTTTCAATAGCCTGGACCACGGACTACTTTTTCAATATCTAAATGGAATGATACTGCTTGGTAATCTGTGTATTTAATTAATACTGGTCGAATATCGGTTGATAAGATTTTTTGTGTAATTTCATTTTGTATTAGGAAATAGTCTATTCTGCTTGCCTCATTAGTGTTATGTTTATGTTTCCATGTAAATTGTTTAGTGGTTGGATGTTTTTTCCTCCATGGATCAATTAGGCGACAATCTTTTATTAATGACTTTAAGGAGTTTTAGATTGGTTCTAGTTTTCCCATCACATAATTCTTGAGTTTCATTCCAGTCTCCACCAATTATAAGCAGGCCTAGACTATGTTCATGGATAAAAGTTTTTAAATTTTTGAAGAAAATGTTTCTTTTGTTTTTATCATTTGGGGCGTACATATTTATGATGGTGTATAAAGAATTGTTTATGTTAATATTTAATAACAAAAGTCTGCCATCATCATCTTTATGTATATCAATTATCTCATATTTTATTTGGTTAGTGATGAATATAGCTACACCACAGAGGATCTTATCATATCCTGTGAAGTCGGAAGAAAGAAGGCTAGGTTTATTGAAGTTACGAAATAGTGGGGACTATCGTCACAACACAGATGTGTTAAAAACTGGAAGTGGAATATTTGTAACTTGGACAAGGAATGAGGATAATAAACTCTCACCAGAGGACTACTTACCATGTGAGGATTGTCTTGGTTTTTTTCTGAAATCTAATCTTTGGAGACATAGAAAGGTATGCTCACTCAGAAAAAATGATACACATATGAAGCATTTGAGGTCAGAGGCTAGTTTCTTGCTTCCTGCTTCAGTAGATGTCTGTGACGCTTTGCAGAAAAAGGTCATTGGCCATATGAAAGCTGACAAAATTACACAAGTTGTGCGCAATGATGCCACAATAATTCGCCTAGGAGAGAAACTTTTCCGAAAGCATGGACACTTACCGCATCTGTTTGCGTATGTAAGTCAGAAAATGAGGGAGTTAGGACGTTTCCTATCAAGTGCACGGGAAGTTGACACAGACATTAACTCTCTTGCGGATGTGCTTAAACCAGAAGAATTTCCCACAGTTCCTAAATCAACTAGAGATCTTTGTGGATACAGTTGCAGTGAAAACAAATTCTCAAATCCATCCCTTGCTCTAAAGATAGATCATCTGTTGAAGAAGTGTGCCATGATCCAGAAAGCAAATGCTTTGATGACAGAAGACACATCTTTGGGATCAAAATCTGATGCTTTTCTGTCATTATGTGAAATGGAGTGGACAGATTCTGTATCTGGCATGGCCCTTCAAACATTAAGCACCGCAAAGATGAACAAAGGACAACTTTTGCCATTGACAGAGGACATAAAAAAGTTCAGGAATACCTGAAAGAAAAGAGTAGTAACCTAACAGAAAGCCTGAAAAAAACCTTCACAAAAGAAACTTGGAATACCTTGAACCGAGTAACATTAGCTCGGCTTGTGCTGTTCAACAGGAGACGAGGGGGTGAGGCAGAAAGGATCACCCTAAAAGATCACCAAGAAAGGCAGAAATCCGGAAGTTATCTGAAAGACATTGAGGAATCATTAAGCCCAATGGGAAAAGCCCTATGCTCTACATTTGAAAGAGTAGAAATTCGAGGAAAAAGGGGACGCATTGTTCCGGTCCTGTTGACTACCACCCTTCAGAAAAGCATAGAATGTCTTATGAAATACAGAGATGCTGCTGGTGTTCATGTAGATAACAAGTACGTTTTCCCTAGGTCATCATTTGACTCCCTCAATCCAATCAGAAGTGCCGACTGCCTCAGACGCTTTGGTAGAGAAGCAAAACTTACGGTGCCTGAAAACCTTACAAGCACCCAACTTCGTAAGCATGTGGCAACTGTAAGCCAGGTTTTGAACCTGACAAAAATGACTTGGAAAACATTGCTGGTTTTTTGGGTCATGACATAGCGGTCCATAGGTCATTCTACAGGCTACCACAGGAAACCTTACAGGTTGCAAGAATGGGAAGGTTACTGACAGCATTTGATAATGGAGATGTTGCCAGATACAGCGGGAAATCCATTGAAGAAATTCAAGTTGATGAAGGTAGATACATAACGAAATTATTTGTGACATATCCTAGGCAAAGACCAATTGTTGTGGACCATATCGTAAATGTGTTTATATACTGTACACATATTGTACACTGATCTTCAACCTGCAGCTGTCTATCAGTTTTTAATGATATACTCATGGAAAACGTTTACAGTTTTAGTTTCCATTTATTCTGTTATTTCTCAAAATATGTCTAATAGTGGTGTTCCGATTAATGGAGTTAGTCGAGTATCGTTGGTTTGAGGTGTTTGACCAAATAATCGAGTAAGAAACGTTAATCGAGTTTCATCAGAATTTTCCGACATCATGATTTATAAATGAACGTATAAATTTAGCTGATCAGTAACAAATGCAAAACAAGTCTAAGACAACTTGTTAAAATCATTCTCTTGTGTGTGGCTGTCACTCTGACTCATATAATTTCAAATATCAAGGGTCTAGACAAATTGAAAGTGCATAAGCACTGTAGTAATGTAAACATTCATATGAGTATAATTTGTTTTTTGAAGAAAATAATTCACATAAACCAATTTTTATAGGGACATTATTGTATTGGTTTATAGACTTGGAGCTTGATGATCAACCTGAAGGTGGCGATGAGTTACTGCATGGTATTGAACTTGAACAGTCTGAATCCAGTGATAATGACATGGAAAACCATCCACTTGATGGTAAGGAATGTAATTGTTAATTGAAGGTTTCTATAGGCTAACATAGAAACACTAAGTATTCTTAGATATATATTATAGGTAACAAAATGTCCTTGTAATGTTATATTGCATATTATAGTTTTGAAAGCTCTAAATCATCACATAAACATATTGTTTTTATAATTCTAGAATTTATAAGTGATGTTTTTCTTTGCAAGAAGCTATCTTTTGACACCTTACTTCAAAGATCATTACAAACCAGAAATTTTCTATGGCATCTGATCAAAGGTGCTTGGTCTAACAAAAAATACTATTTGTGTGACAATATATAGAATTTTCTTTACTTTTATATATTCCAGCATATCTTTTATATATTCCAGCAAATACTAATCCTCTGAAGAGATCAAATCAAACTGAGGGATCATGTTCTGCTAAGAGATCTAAATTTGCAAAGGAAAATAGTCTTTCTGAAAGATCACATCATTCCACTCGGAAAAGTTTGTTTCAACATCGTATGAACTGTAATTGTTTATTCATATTATTGTGTAGTGTAGTTTGTCTAAACCGGATTTCAGAATTACCTTGTCCATTGTCCAGTGAATGCAAGTTTCCAGTTTATAGAGAATAGGAACTTATAAATATCATTCATCGAAATATAACATAGAAAAAAAGAGACTAGGTCCTGTGATAAACAGAGATCAAATACATTCCAAATGCTCTTTATTTTCTCTTGCGACCTCAAATGCTTTATTTTCATCTTGACTCTTAAATTGCAAGAAGATTTGTCTTTCACTTATAAATGGTGTGTAGCACTCAGTTGAACCTATTTACGATATATGTTTGTTTCCTTTTTTATTCCACTATCATCAGATAAAGTGCTATTCAAAACATCTTTCGTTCGTCCACCCTTCCTTCCGTCCATTAACAATTCTTGTTATCGCTATTTCTCAAAAGTACTGAATCTTTCTAAAATTTTAATAGCTTTCCCTAGGACTCTAGTTGTGCGTATTCCAACTATCTTTGTATATTTTGATGGTTAAAGATTGTTCTCGCTATTACTGATTCAGAAGGGATCTGTTACAAATTCATTTGTATGATCCCTATCTGCTCTAGTTATAATTATGCATATTGCATTTTGGAACTATCTGTCAACAAAAAAGCCGATGGGCAGCAATCCTGGATTTTAATAGTTGATAATTGTAACTGCTATTTTCTCAGAAAGAACTGAATGGATTTGTCTCAAATTTAATATGTAGGTTCCCTTTGTTTCCCAGTGTTTCATATTGCGATATGGGATGAATCGGACAACAAGATGGCCGACAGACAGAAATTACCAAAGGGATCTGTCTTAAATTTCATAGATCCCTCTGGGTTATATTTGTGTATTAAGTATTCATGTCACAGGAAAGGGAACAGTTGTCAAATATCTCGATATACCGATATAGGTAAATTCCCCTTAGATTCTCTGTGTGAGTCAGTATTGACGTCGCAATTTTTGGAACAAAAAGCGTGGATGGATGAAATTCTTATTATGTTGTTGGGGGGAAGAAATGGTTGCCAGTGTGACAAGTTTTTTTTGTATCAAACATTATATAGTTTTCTAAGATAAGTCTGGTTTTCAAAGTAGACAATTTTCTTATTAAGCAAGCTTTAAGTACCAGGGTACTATATAATAATCTTTTTGAGAAATATGCCGGCCTGGATCATAAATTTTTGGTATGGACAGGTTTCCAGTTTGCACAGGGTCCAGTCTAGACAACATACTTTGTGTTAGTGAGGCAGAACCATTATCATAAATCAAATTGATTTATATTAGATATATTATAACTGTGTATTTATTACCATTGTTTATATTAACATCCAAGATTGTTGTATCAGGGACATATAGCATTGCTCTGTCCATTAAAATTCAATATACATGTAGGTCATAGATAACTTAAAAAAACTCAGTGCTGCTTCATATATTGAATTGCATTCTAATTGTATTACAATCAAATGTATTTGAAACATTATATTAAGAAACATAAGCAAAATACCTTGAATAGCTTTATACATGTTTCCATTAAAATTGAAAACAAGAGAGTTGTGTTTGTCTTTAACAGGGCAAATCAAGTTGAACAAGAGTCAAGAAGAATGCCTGAGGCAGGTTTTTCGGGAAAATGTCAAGCTTGGCAAGGAGCTTAAAAGGAATGAATGTGACAAAGCAATTGCTGCTCATAGCTGCCTGAAGAATTTGGAGTGGAAGAAAAAAAAACACCATTCATAATTGGATTACAAGGGAGAAAATAAAAACCAAAAAGAAGGATGAAAGGACAGGAAAAGTAAACCCAGCAGTCACATTGTTAGTTTATGTATCCAAGTGATACATAAGAAGGTGATATGGTTTATTACGATTTATCTTTACAAACAGTCATCAAAATGGATGTTTTCTTTTTAACTGTTAAAGTGTTTGATGGACTTTTTAAATATTATTTTAAGCTTCTACAGTATGTAGATGTTAATTGTATGTCAAATGCAACTTTTAAGCACATTTCTTGATTGATAATAATACTTTATTTACTGAGGGTGACATATTTAGCATGGAGCTAATCTTCTAAATGTCCCTCATTAAAACACAAATAAATTGATTTGAATCAATAAAATACATAACATGACAATCAAAATTGATATGCAAACGATGGACACAAGTGAAATTAATGACATTACCAGTACATACTGTACAGATAAAAGTAATTAGTTACATTCTGGAGATTACCTTTTGGGTAGTGACAATAATGTTACACTGTATAAAGACCATGTATTGGCGTACAACGGTAACAACATCAAAAAGTACAATCATTATTGTAAGTTGGTAATCTATGTGTTTAGAAAATTTAACCTTGAAAGGAAATTATTTTTTAACTTTTACTTAAAAGTTATAAGGTATGTAGATTTTGGTATATGAAGGGGAAGATTATTCAGCGACACAACTCCAGAGTAGCTGAATGATTTTCTCATTGTCTGTGGTTGTAAATTAGGTAAAATCAGTTTGCTTTCTGTACCTGCAACTTTGAGATTATTTGATGTTGACTTAAATTCAATTTTGAGTTTATTAGTAGAGATAGTTCTAGTTACATACTAGTAAGGTTATCTGTTGTAATGGCTGTTCAGTCCTGTTCCAAAATAAGAATTAACTTTAATTTGACAAAACTCCGACACATGCAAGTTTATTTGATTAAAGTCAGTTGTAAGGGTATCATATCTGAAGAAACTCCAGTACTGGACATGTAAACAAGATGAAACTTGAGTGGAATTGATTGCATAATATTGATGATGTATTAGAACAGAGTAAATGGTTTCTTCGCTCCAAATAATTCAGGAATCATTCACAGCGGGAAAACTCCTCAAGGCGATATATGATGCATGGTCATACTGTTGTCGTTCTTTCCTAGAGGGTTCCATAATTCCAGGAATTTTATAAGAAATCTCAAGATGGCAGTCACGTTTGATTTAGATGTAATGAGGCTGAAAACAGCTGTCAATCTTATAATGTGAAAATCAGGTTATCAAAAATGGTACAACTTAGCAAATTAAAAGTGATTTCTGAAAGGGTTTAGTTCAGTTTTCGAGTAGCAATAGTCTATGTTATATTATACACCATCGAGAAGATGGCTTAATGGGTAAAAAAGCTCTTTTTGCCTCTATGAAATCATAACTTTTTTCTTTTTCTGTTTTTGAAAGATATGAAACAGTTCATTATATACAGTACATGTTTTTTTACCACACATCTCTACATGAAAGGACTCAATTAGGCTTATATTCTTTATAGGTTATACAAGTTTAACTTCAATGCTGTATTGTATTTGATCTGCAACTGTATATGGAAATGAATATATCGACAAAAATAAGCTTTGAATGCAATAGCATTATTGTCACAAATTTGTAAGTCCATTCCACATAAAGTATGCACAGAACTACCAGTTCAGTATCAGTGAACTCCTTCCTTCCTACGTTTCTTCATGCGACTATTGCAGTTTTAGTTCCGCACTGAAATTATACGATGCCATTTTTGTTTCAGTAAATAAAATCTTGAGATGTCATGTATTTTTTTTTACTGTCTTGCATATAACAGGGGCGGATACAGGATTTCGGTTGGGGGGGAGCGCACATCAAAGTCAAGAGGTGGGGGCCGTCTTGAGGTCCCTAGTGGCTATTGGTCCAAGGCAAAGCCCTATGGGGCCCAGCCCCCGGAAGCTCCCCAATTTTAAATTTGATGTAGAATCTATCCGCTGGTGACCATTGACTCAGAAGGAGTGACTATTGTGATTCATATACTGATAGTAATGTCATCACTTCCTTCCAGGAAAGATCTGAAGGAATTGGACAAGTCTCTACACGGTTGTCCACCTCGGTAGTATACATTGTAAACTTGTCAAAAGTGTTCATACCTCGGTAGTATGGCAAGAGGAATTGCTCAAATTACAGTGCGGTTTATTTTATTTTCATATTAACCACAGTGTGCCCCAACCACATTTTCCTGTGTACTGTACCTGTATATAACTCTGAAGCCCGTTTTAATCAAAACAGAGAACCAATACGAGAATCTGATGATATCACACTCTACAACTAGGGTAAATAAACATCAAGATGTACCGTGCGCGTTTACTGTCACGGATATGTAGTTAATATGTAGGGAGCGCGTGCATAATCAAAAGTCAAAGTCAAAATAAGTCAAAATTTCGTCGTTTGTGAAACCGATATATTGTTTTAGCTTTTGGTTCTCAATCTTAAGGGCGGTAACTTATGCGTTTTGGAAAATATAATAAGTTTATAATACTTTACTTCTGTTTTCAATGGTGAAATCTAGCGTATTGGTCACTTTAAGAAAACCAGAGAGATCTTGGCGTCCACGAAATAATGATATATATCTGACAATTGAAAGATGTATGATTTCTCTGCTTTTCAAACTTTGGTTATCAGAATCCAAGATGGTGACCTGTGGGCCATCTTGTTGACTGATCAGTCCCAAAATGCAGTAATCAAATTTGTGGAGTCTAAATTTGAGAATGAGTCCTTCAGTACTCTCTCCGATATCACTTCTGTATGTCCCCATTACACATTCACGAAAAACCCATTACTTTTGCACACATTTAATGTTCTTTAAAGTAATGGCCACGCCAATTACTTCCCCCATTACAAAATTTGTTTTCAATTTAATGCCTATTGAATCCAATCATTTACTAAGAGTTTGATGGCCATTAGTTTTTGAGTATAACAACTTTCCATGGACATTGCAATTGTCATTACATATATGTGCATTGGCCGTCATTACTTTCTAATATGTATTTTAATAGCCATTACCTTTAATCAAAACAAGTTAATAGGTCATTGAAGCTGTACACTTAAATACAACTTAATGGCCATAACATTAATATATAATGATCATTACTTTGAAGTTCAACAAAAAGATTAACAAATACATTTATCATGATGACCATTACTTAGTTTCTCAACCAATGAAGTTTAAAGATGTACCAAGGTGAGATGCATGCAATTTTAATTAGAGTAGCTGATTAAATCAAAAATACTTTAAAAATACTATTTTTTTACGCTCTCAACTTTCAACGCTTAAAACTAAATCATGATTTATTTGCATATATATAAATAAGCACAATTTTGGCGAGTTTATATATAATTAGATTTATAATTGGGCTTTCCCGTGGACATTAAAGTGCTGAATATCAACGTTATTCTAATATGATCATAAATATAGTGCAACAAACGTACTTTTTATGGCATGTAAATTAGCCTTTTGGCACCATTAATGGCCATGAAAAAAATCAAATGTACTCTTATTTATGTAACAAATTGAAAGTTATAGCTAGAAAATTCACGGCCATGAAGCTTAAGTCTTGCTTCGGACTAAAAACAAAAATGTTTTCATAATGGTAATGATTTTGTTCATGCCTATTACAGAGAAAAACAAAATGGGAAAATAAGCAAAGATTTCATAATGCCAATTAGGCCTACCTTACTAAATTCTAAATTTTGATCAAAAAAGAAAACAAGAAATAATGGCCAATTTTAATAAAAATGCTGTTTTATTGGGGTTGTTATGAGTTAGTAAAAACATTATAATTGCTTTTCTGGGCAGAAGTGATTAGCAGTAACAAATTTAACCATCAACTATCAAAATCCAATATGAAGACCGGTCGGTCATCTTGTCGACCGATTGGTCCTGAAAATGCAACATACACAACTAAAGCTCTATGTAAATCTACATCTGAAATATGAGACATTTCCTTTCAGTACTTTCTGAGAACAAATTTCAACTACCAAAATCCACGATAGCGGTAATGATCATCTTGTTGATCGATGGGTCCCAAAATGCAATATACGCATCTAGGGCCCTAGAGGAACCAACATATTAAATTTGAGATAAGTCCCTTCACAACTATTTGAGAAATAGCGGTCACAAACAACCAAAAACCAAGATGGCAGCTGGTCAGCCATCTAGTTAACCGATCGATAGGCCCTAACATGTAGTATGCACAACTAATGCCGTTGGGGGATCTACATATGAAATTTTAGAAAAAAAAACTTTCAGTGCAAACTGAGAAATAGCAAACAACAAACGTCAACCATCGGAATCCCAGATGGCAACCAGTCGGCCAGATTGGTCCCACAATGTGATAGGCACAACAACTAGGGCCTCAGGGAAACGTTCATATTAATTTGGGATAGATCCCTTCAGTATTTTCTGAGAAATAGCAGTAACAATCTTTCACTATCAAAATCCAAGATGGCTGCCTTGCGGCGTCCGTCATGTTAACTGATCGGTCCCAAAATGCTATATGCATAACTAGAGCCAAAGGGGAACATACATATGAAATATGAGAAAGATCCTTTCATCACGATATGAGAAATAGCGGTAACAACAATTGACGGACGGACGGACATATGGATGGAAGAACGGAAGGGCGGACGGTCGTACAGAAGGACGGACGGACGGACGGACGGACCACGGACAAATAGCGATTTGAATAGTCAACCATCTAATGATGGTGGGCTAAAAATCTAAAATAATAAACAAAACAAAACTGTGCAAAACTTTCAATAAAAGTGATGTCTTGATGTTATGCATGTAGCCCTTCATGATCAGTGACGATACCCTAATAATGCAGTTATTAATACGGAGATCGCTGATCCCTACTTCTGCTTTACTCTAGAAAAGTATGTGTCAACACCTCCCTTATCATACCTTATCCAAACGTTCGGTATGTGAATCGTTGCTCCCACTTACAAGAAATAAAAGAATATCATAGAAAAATGATATATGATGGTCCAACAGTTTACACAGTCAAAATAAAAACTAGGTACTTGGTACATAATGCAGTGCCGAGTGGAATGTAAAGTTTTTATAATATGCAGGACAATGGATTCTAATCGAACTCCAATGCTTTATATGTAATGTATAATCTAGCAATACAAACAAGTAAAAATGAAAGAATGCAATATCATTTCACAGCACTTAAACAGTTCATGTAATTTATGAAGAAGAAAATGAACCTAAACTGAAGATGAACTTAGGATGATGTTCAAATATACAATATATTAATATAATAATGCTATTATATGAAAAAAAAGTATTGTTGTTAAATATATTTCTATTTCAAAACTTCATGCATACTAACCGTAATTACTTTTTCGGCCACGACTGAAGCGATGATTGGTAGCCATCCTTTCTGAATAACAATGATCACATTATAGACGTTGCATGTCTTACGGAATCTGTGTTAGGGACGTTCTGTCTTGGCAGTGGTCACACACTGGCGTATTTCAATGGTTCTCATATACGACATACAATGTAAGGTCAAACGACACGATATACTGTAAAATATCTATCTTCCAAGCCATAAAAACAATTTAACACGCATACCATACCCTGGGCCTCCTAACTAACTTCAGACACTAGATTAAAGTATTTAATTAATACACCCCATTTGTTTGTCATTATTATATCATAAATTTGGTGCAGCCAAGCTTGCATTAAAAATTCAATGGTCTTTTCTTGATATTTGGGACACAAATTAAGACTTGCCGACAAATGTACGGCTCATAAGTATAGATTATTATGTACTTTTGGGGTAATAATTGATATACGATAAATATGGATAGATAATACAACGTGGGAGACGACATGATGCAATTAAAACTAATTCAAACACTTGTAGCGTAAATGATTTAGTTGTATTTGTGTAATGATGTGTATATGTTTTAACCTTAAACTGGTCTGTAAGTAATTTGTAACCCATTAAGTATTTGGACCGTCACTGTACAGCTCAAAGTGCCAAGATATACACAATTTCAGAGTTTCAAAACACTTTTGTAATAAAAAAATATCTTGAACAGCATACACATATCATTCATTGACAATTTTGACGATTTTATCGTCTTCCACATTTATTTGTGGAAATAACACTTTGGTAACACATTTTTTGGGTAGAAAGTATATCCCTTGCAGCACAGCATCCATGGCGTTCGTACATACAGTAGCTGTTCTTTGGCCATTTTGCTTTCAAACACTTGAAATTTCCACATTTACTCTTTCAAAGTCTCTACTACCAGCTACGGGTGTTAAAGAATAGTTTATCCAATAGATATCAACGTTTTCAAAATGAATAATTCGTTATTGAAGGGTTCATTGTGGGTATTTTAGCCTTGCTAGGTAGATGTGAAAGGAATGCATTGATATGGCTGACTGCACTGATAAGCATATGAATATGTGTATTGTAGAAGTGAAAAGTAAATGTAAATATATATATATATAACAAAACTTTAAGATATATATCAATTATGGACTTAGATGAGGTTCATGGTGTTATATTTACATTTTCGTTTTCACTTTCCAATATAACCTTACTAACCGGGCAATCGTTTACACTTGCGTAAACGTAGAGGGCTGCTACGCAAGAACACAAACCAAAACACCCACTTCCCCCTTATGTGAATGCGCATCCGGTTAGGCTAAAATATATGCCATTACAAGGGTTCGATATCAACATCAGTTTGAATGCAATTGGAAGCATTGTGTTAATATTAAAAAAAATATAAAAAATGAAAACATATGGAATAAATGGACTAAAAACGATAAAGTTATTGTGGAACTATATCTTATTTACTCCCGGAACTTGACACATGTTCCCGCCAAATTGGAGCAAGCTCTTTCGCGATTCCATCAATTACTCAGCTGCTCCATTAATCGTTTAACGTTGAAAAAACGAAGGTTTACTTCACCTGTACCCTAAATTTAAATGAAATGGTCGGTCGAAATGTAAATATAAGGAATGTTTTTAATTTTTATTGTTTACTGGTGTGTAAACTGCATTTTTTGTACATATATTTCAACATGACGCGCGTCATTTAAAATATCTGTACAAAACATGCAGTTTACACTTCAGTAAACAACAAAAAATAAAAATCATTCCTCTAATATATATAATATACACATTATACATACATACAATTTAAAATGCATATAACATTATACTTACATTTGTATGTCAACATGATACCAACAAACCCCAATGTTATAAGTGATCGGGATCTTGTTGACCTAAGTAATGGCATAGTATTTTTTTCTTTACGATTCATAGCAATAGGTATACCCAAAGGTTTGTATACATATCACGACTGTTATATAGTTAAATAATGTTTGCTTTGGATGTAACAGGTTTGATGGTGGAGAAAAACGAGAGATATCGGAGAAAAGCCATCAACCAACGGTCATCACCTGACTGATCCACATTTGAACACTCATCGCAGAGATGGGGGATTTGTTGTAATATGGATACACATAAAATATTTCACCCGCCCACTGTGGCCCTAAAAACTTAAAATTGTCATTGTCAAAAGGCCTGCTTTATTCCAATACTTAATTTATTATTATACTTGAAAACTGTAAAAGTTAATCTGAATACATCAATAAAACAAGCTAATGTCATTAAAATATACTGCTTTATACGGTTGGAGATACAATTTCCCCTAGTGCGGGTCCGAGATTATTTTAAAAAAAAACTGAACATTTTTCTTTTGATGAGACATATGTACAATGTACATTGTTTTCAGAAATGATGATATTACCAAGAAAAATATAAGCGTGTACTCGAACTAGGGGGCAAAAATCGCATCCACTGAACATTAGTTATAATATCATTGGCCTCTGACAACTCTATAAGTCTTATATTACTCTTGTAATATACAGCTATAACTGAAAAGAGCTTTTTTTTCTGAAATTGGGTAGTGTTATATGGCCGGCCGAGTTATAGACCTTGACCCAGTATTATACTTATACTTAAATTAGAAACGAACACCTGTGGTGTAATCAATATCAATGTTGTGAAATAGTCGACAGCAGAGCTACAAAGGTATATGATAATATAGATAGGTTTTATCTTCGTCGCCAATGTGGTGAAAATACTCATTACGTAGTCAACGATCAGACGCGAGTCCGCGAATAGTCCGTTATAAAAGGTAGTCCTTATAGACGCAAAGAAGTCCACCGATTACACGGCATGTTTTAAAGGCTATTCATGTTTAATAATACAACACATTTAGAAGAATTTCTACAAATGATGTAAAATATCTAAAATTGTAACGGGGATTCTAAGCTTACGTTAAAAAAGCAGATGCTTTACGACTTTCGATTTACATATTTCATGCCAAACAGTACCTTTTTATTTACAGACAAAAATGTTAAGAAAACATCGTGAAATTGTAAAGCCATCGCTTTGAATACTGTATAGACACTAAATGCACTCCTGGTCGGCATTGTGAGGTAGTTTGGGAGTGGTATAGGCACACCCGCTTTGCTCAGTTGTAGGTAATTCCTTTTGTTATCAGAAAACCACACCATACGTTGAGCCTAATGAAGCGTAAATTTCACTGGCTTTTCAGATTTCAGATTTGGTTTATCCATTGAATTTTAAAATCAGACGATCAAATTATGACGCAAGCCTGACTGCTCACATTGTGTGATATAACAATGTTTGGTGGATAAGTTTACAGTGTAATTGCTATATCTTTATTCATGCAATGATTTAAATTTATGACTGAATGTAGTTAACATGCATGGCTAAATAGGACTTCAGAATGTTTATATGGCTTGGGCAGAACATGTTCCGTTATCTTGATTTTAGGTCTTATGCCGGGAGAAATAAGTATTCGTGGGTAACTTGGAAAACGTTTGTCTATAACCAAAACATCGAGTGTTACCATCATGTATAAATTCTGATTGGATTTTTGCCACGTCGGACGTAACATCTTCCATGTTGAATCTATTGTATTGATAACTGCTACAATACGATAACTGTTACTTCTTGAAGAAATGGCTTTTGATTGTTGCTATCGTGGAAAAGTTTTCACTAAGGAAATTGGTATGTACACTGTATTTCAAAGTTTGAATCAAAATACTATAATTGATACTTTGCATAATTATTCTACTAAATAAATATCATCTATTAATGATCATGATATCGTGTGAAATATTTTCGAGCCGTATGAATGACATTAAGAAACAGATATCTACGTCTCTGAAATAATAATCTATATAGATGACCAAAGATAAGGTACAATGTAGCAACAGCAAACAAGAGCCATATTCCATGTGTCGTTTCACTCATTGTCGCTGGTACAGTGATAAGCAACTAAACCAAGGTCGACCCGCGTTATGAAAATTAATGTTTCAATGGTACTGTCCAGAAATTCATTTGGCCATTCAACTATGGATTAGTGAATGGGTCTAGTTTGTTTAACGTCCTATTAACAGCCAGGATCATGTAAGGCCGTGACAGGTTTGTTGGTGGAGGAAAGCCGGAGTACCCGGAGGAAAAAAACACCGCTAGCGGTCAGTACCTGGCAACTGTCCCACCTGAGATTCGAACTCGCGACCCAGTGGTGGATGGCTTGTAATAAAGCATACACTCAATTAATATTCACTATCAATCAAAAGACGTGTATGCAGTGTCAACAACTTGTATCCATTCGGGTGCCAATACATCTTCATACACTAAATGTACGTGTTAATTTTTAGTGCAAGCTGTTAAACATTTCTCTTCCAAATATCGTTGTGTGAAAACAAATAACATAGAATATTTACCTATCTATATGCTTTTATAAATAGAATAAATAAATAAAAAACGAAGATACACTTTTTTACCATTATTTAATGTAAATATTATTCAATTTACGTAATTCGGCCAAAATAAAGAACACATTTGTATTTGTATAGCCCCGGTCACACATTCACGGATCATATCGACGGCGCCACTACGGATTTAAGTTCACGGATGGCCCCGGAAAAAAAGCAAGTTTTCAATGCCCGATACGGTTCCAATACGGCTTTGCAACGGTGTGTCTACTGGTCTTCACGAATATACTGAGGGTAGTCAAAGTTGTGGGCAATTTGACAACATAAGTGAAACATACTGTTAAGGTGCACGGACAATACATTACATACTTGATATTAAAAATCGTTTCCCTTAAGTAACACAATACTGAAATCTAAACATCAAAATGTCCAGTAAAGGAAGTAAAGACTACTATAATTCCACATGTGCATATAACTGAAAGGAAATTTCGATGTAGCATGTTTCTAAGGTTGTACTAACCACTTATGGAATACATATGTCTTCTTTAACCGATTGTTTCAATAAAATTGAGATATCTCATTCACATATACCCATTTAACCTTTTCTACGTGTAATTATGATTCACGATCAATTCAAATCATTTTTCTATGCTCTGTGAAGGAGCCTTTACTTAATTGGATGTTATAATCATGCCAAATAATCCATTTTCAAAGTTCTTCTTTAATTCATTTTTGTTACCGATCTGATCTTCAGAGTACCACATTGAGAACCAACATTAAACAACTTGAATTCGAAATTGGCAAGGGCTGTTAGAACCAGTACATGTACTCTTTATAGTTGTAATTAATATATGTATCATCTGGTTATGCCATCTAGAGCACCAAACTAATACGGAAACTCTCATTTCAATGCAATTTTTTTAGCTTCAATGTACATATTGCAACTGTTCGGGTTCAATCAAGTATGATTATCAACAAAGGCATCACAAATGAAAAGTACTTGATTCCACCACATCTACAAGTGGAGAGGAAGAATTTTGAAATTTTACTCAATTTTACCCCTTTTTTGGCCGCTCCCTTAGTCCCCTGAGGAGCGGGGCCATATAATTCAAAATTTTGATTGACCTTGTTGTGCCTTAAAAGGTGTGTGCAAAAATTCATTGCTTCAGCAGTTTTGGAGAAGAAGTCGAAAATGTATACTGTTTACTGTACAAAGACGGACAAAAGGCTATTAGACTTGCAATAACTTGCATACTGTATACTTATAAGGCCAAAAAAAGATGTGTGTTGAGGGTTACATTGGCAAAAAATACAGGGTCTGTAGGTGGTGTTTGTTTTTTGTTTCTTTCACTTTAAGCAATATCCGGAACCAGAGTCTGAGATTGAAATCCCAACTTTTAATTGTTTTTGTAGAAAAGTGGAAAAAATAGGGTCAAAGTTAAAACATTAGGGTCAGTCAGGTAACCCTAAGAATTTCTATATGACCTATAATTCTGTATGACCCAGGTAATATCAGGTGTCTCAAGCCTCTAGGTTCTTGATAAAAAGTTGCTTAAATATTTTAGCCTATTTGAATCTTGTGGCCTTTGAAAAAAATAGCATATCATATGCATATAGCTATCAAATGACATCATCAGTATGTATGGGACAGTATCTATGATGAAATAAATACTAATATCAGTACAAAACCTACTTACACTGTTGTTCTGCCAAATATAAACTAATTCTGATATATTAATAATGATATGATACCAAAGAAGTTGAAATATTACATTTTCATAAATAATCATTTAAAAGTCTCTGCTACCATCATTTCATTAAAAATAATCTGCTGTATGAATAAGAAATTGATAATAATAGATAATTTGGCCTGACCGAACACTCAATCTCTTACAAATACATCCGTTGTTTAGAGAACAAGAAAAGTCAAATAGTGTTTTTTACAGAAAAAAAAATCACAAAACGATTTAATTACTATAAGTTTTCATGTATATAGGGCAATTGATTAATTAATCAAGTAAAAATAACTCGAATTCATGCTATATAGATTGTATGACAGCAGACACTCAATAAGTTATTATTACATAAGTAAGTTTTATGAATAAAACAGAAAATTGAAGTTCAGCTGAAATATTTAACATTAACCTCGCATACTTACCATGAAATTGAGCAATTAAGTCAATTACCTCCCCTTACCCATCCGTCATCCTTCCAAAAATTGTTTTCCATCCCTTGTACTGCGTGCGTTTACAGTACTGGTCTTTGAAGACCGTTTGTCTTGTGTAAAGTTACAGCATATGCATTGTAAGTATATTTTTTTAAATTCAGTAAAATTACACTAAAACATTGAAATACTGTTATGATGAAATCATGTCATTATAAACATCAGACTTAAAGATTTCAAAGAGTTCCATATTATGTATTATATCTTATGTGTGTAACAATTAAAAGGACAACTGTTTACCTTAAAATACTGCCTATTTAACTTGAACAGCGAAGGCGGCTTCAACATTCAACCGACTCAATGCACAATATTGGGATTTCTGGAAATGACGTCATAAGTATAGACGCTTCGAGAACCTTCTAGAACAATCCATGGGAATTCCTGATCACCTAAAATATACCTAATTTCGAGACCACCGTGTAAGGGTTTTGTGGCATATATTAAAGACTTAAAGGAACCATTTTATTCAGAAAAAAACATCACCTTTCTACTACTGATAATTTCTGTTCATCTATTGTATTATTATATTCACCCGGTCGAATTACAGAAACTATCGATGAAAATGTTGATTTTTTTTGCATGTTTGATCCAAAATTTCTCCCTCGAATGAGTTTTCGTAATTATGAAAAAAATATGTCAAAGACAGATCAGGCCAAGATTTATCAGTGTGCAAAATTTCAGCTAGTTCGTACCTACCGTTTCCTTATTACCAAATCGTGGTTATAAGCGTGTTGGTAGGTTAAATTAGCCGTGTAAACATTTCGTTCAGGAACGATAACTCTGTTATCGCTCTTTTTCTTCATTTAATATTGTCTTGGACACAGAAGCCAATTAAGTCAGTGGTTCATAATGTAACTCAGTTTATAACCCAGTGATTGTGTTTGATTACATTTTCTTCAAACATGTTCATTTGTTGTACTAGTGGGGCAACACCTTAAGGGGTGTTGCAGATGAAATGAGAGACATAACGTTTTTTAAATCTCTGTAAATGTAAAACCCAATTTTATACAGTATCAGTTAAAATACTTGACAATGACTCAGAATTTGTCAATATTTTAAGCTGCATGTTTCATAAGAAATGTAGAACAATACATTTATGTCATATTTTGCCTCGTTATTGTGTATTAACAGAATAAGCCTCTCTTAATTGTCCTTTAAATTACAAGTTATAATTTTGATTTCATACTTTCATCAGTATTGGTCACTTATTAGGACGCACTCTCTAAATCATTTAGAAGATGGAGTTGTTTGGGGCCGAGTGATTTAATAAGATATCTTTGGGTTATGAGTGTGAATTTCATGTGGGGTAGATGCCATGTACATATACATGTATGTACTGACTTCTTGTCAGTGGTTTTTCTCCATGTACTCTGACTTTTCTCTATCATCTCCTTAAATGATCAATAAATACTGATTCTGTCTTTTTTAAATAATGGCATGACATAAACAATTTTTAAATGTCTTGTATATAATTATCATATAATAGTCTGAGCCGTGGTGGCCAAGTGGTTAAGATCTCCTGACATATAACCACAAGCCTAGCTCAACTCTGGGTCACCCTTGTAACTGGTTTTTTCTCCGGGTACTCCGGCTTTCCTCCACCAACAAACCGCACATCCTTCCATGACCCTAGCTGATAATAAGACGTTAAACTAATAAAACCCACTGATGTATAAATTTCTGCTAGCCCTATTTTATCAAAAAGAAACTTCTTTTCTCATATAAATAAAAAATGGTAATAATAGACAATATCGATCTCGATAAACAAGAAATCTATTAAAATAGTACATACATTTCTATATTTTTTAATTGTCACAATTTGTGTTTAGAATCATGCTAGAAGATATACCTAGAAAATGAACAAATAAGCAAATTGCCTCCCTTTATTCAATCCCAATGAAAAAAAGTTTTGCGAGCATGTAAAGAATGAGATAATCGTAAAAAAGTTTCAAAAGCTAATAATATTTTTATTGTTACAATTCCTTAACCGATATGACTTAAAAAATGAAATGTATTTGTATAATGATAGATATATGATTTTTTTAGATCTATTCCCAAAAGTTATTGTTTAATAATTATAAAATATTATTTGTTCCGGAATTGGCTGGGAGACCGAGACATTTTTTAGACAAACTGCTTGGACCCTACCATAAGTCATGATGGAACAGTAGTTGTGATTTGAGAAAAATATTCTTTGAATCTCGTGAAACATATTATTTTCACATAAACGAAACATCACCATGATGAATTATTCGTCAGCAGATCCAGACTTTCGTAAATCTGGACACACAGTAGAATATGCACATAATCACGACTACCCTTGCGAGATTGTATTCATGACATCATGAATATTCATGAATGATTCATGAACTTTCAAGAATATTAGCAGATTGTGGTTCATGAAAAAAATAAGAATATTCATCAAATGACTTTCATGAACTCTTCATGAAGTTTTATGAATCAATGAATAATCCATGAAGTTTTATGCATGACTGATATTCATTAAAATTATTCAAAATTAATGAAAATGTTCCATTCATTTTGAAGAATTTTAATGAATATCAGTTATGCATAAAACTTCATGAATTATTCTTGACATGCTATTTCATTCATTTTGATGAATTTTGATGAATATCCACTGAAGTCACGTGACTTGTCACATAACCACATGAGTCACATGACTTGTATCTATATTTCCCGCCAAAGCCACAATCCAAAATGGCTGCTGTATCTGCTGGCGTGTGGAAGGGGAAACATTGTTTATCTTAAAATGGAAGTTTTGGAACATTAGTGAACGGATTATTCCATTCCTGGATTTCTTTAAGCACAGATGAACACTTTCAGTAAGTTTTGATTTATCTGCAGTTCTTTTTCAACATGAAATAGTTGCACATTAATATTGCTATTTTGATTATGCATAGATATTTGTTTGTTAAATTTTGTCAAATGTTATTGAATGAAATTGCCCATATAAACAATCATGCTTTACAACTATAGGTTTATTTTGGACATATACTCATTAACTTGGAATGTATTATGAAATTAATTGCTGCGGATCACTGAAAACAGATTTTGTTAGCACTTATCTGTGGCAGTATGAAAATTTAATGAACACAGTAAACTGTTGCTGATTTCATGTTAAACTCTGATGTTATATATTGATATATGAATTATACCTATTGTCAAAAGAACTGGTTTTATCAAATATCTAATTGATTCCAAGCGAATTGTCATTGGTTTGATAGAAAATTTCAATTCTGGACCCCCAGTAGAGTCTATGAAAATATGATGCCGCCGACTCCAACTTGCATTCATTAAACTTCATGAACAAGACTCACGTTCATGAATTCATAAATTGTTCCAATTTATGACGTTTCATGAATATTCATGAATTGTTTGTACATACTGCTGCGTGTTGTAGTTCATGAATGACTCATGAATTATCAAGAATAAACATTCATGATCATTCATGGTGGTTTTAGGTTCATGAATATTCTTAAAATATTAATGAACTTTTGATGAATTTTCATGAATGGGTTGTTCATGAATGTTCATGATTTCATGAATAAAAGATATTCATAAACGTTCATGAATTCATGAATAAAAGAATTCATGAACGTTCATGAAATATTTTTTCCTAAAATATTCATGAGTAATTGAAGAATATTCATGAATTTTATTAATGAACTATTCACGAATGTTTATGAATTATTCATCCACGTCTCGCAGGGGTACTGTTCCGTCACGACTACTGGTTGGGTCCCAATAGAGAACATTTTTTAGAATAAATATTTTTTTTAAATGTAAAAAAAAATCAATTAAAGGTTTACTTGACCTCTAAAATGCTCGAAACCGAAACTGAAGAGGTTGTTGAGTGATTGATATACAGTACATTTAATTTTTAAAAACCTGTTGTTACTATGCCCCCTCCCCCTAAGTGTACAGTAACTCTTAGGTAATGTAAAAACTGTGTCATGCAATACTGCAGTGCATATCTAATAATGTTGATCATATCCATTGTCAAACTACCAGATTTTTCAGGTTTGTCTTCTTTATTAGTTGTCACTTAATTGTATTTATTGCCCCCTGTGTCGCTGTCATGATCAGATTCGGTACTGCAGTAGGCTAACATTAGGCATACGAAAAACAATGATACTAAACAACAGCAACCTTAAATATTAGATAGCGAATACGACTAACATCTGCTGATAGTGATAGCCGTAACATATAAAAAACATAACAAGGCCTACTTACCTGATATTGGCGATTGTAACTTGAAAGGCGAGGCGGCTTTCAACATCAATCTGAACCGGATCAAATCGGATGCACAAGGTACACAACGTTACCATGCACATTATTTCTACGAGGTGGCGCTAGTCGTATAGCATTCCTTTGTGCGGTTGAACACCCCAAACAGCTGCCATTTCCACAATAGACGCAATCCTCAACAAATATTTGGATATCATTACAAGACTTTTAAAACGTTTTATAAATTTAAGAAATTATATAATAAAATAAACAGAATTTACATAACTACGATCAATTTCTAAGTGGTCAACTCGTCGATCCAATCGGTCAGAATAGCTTTGAAGTAAGGCGGCCTACAAGTCCCGAAATCTCCTCTGTCGTGGAAATTTACTGGGAACCTGAGAAATACCCACTATTTCCAAGACCGTCTTATAGTCGTTCTTCATAATATTTTCAAAAACCAAAGATACCGTTTTGTTCAGAATTTTTCGTAATTATCAAAATGATGTCAATCGATAGATCACGCCAACATTTGTCAGTATGCAAAAATCAGCAAATCTGTTCACATCGTTGCCTTATTACTGAAATCGCGGTTATAAGCGTGTTGGTAGGTTAAATGAGGCGTGTGAACATTTCGTTCAAGAACGATATAAACTTGATATGGAATTATATCCAACAACCACTCGTTGTGTAAACTCATACACAACGAGTGGTAAACTCATGGAAATGCAAGTATAAATCACAAAATATGGGAGAACGTAGTTAAATCAGGTAATGTTAGTATGCACATATAAATTTCAGGCACATAATTACCCCTTTGTTATTTCAAAAAGTGTGAGGAAGGAGAACATAATGTTAAAAGACTTGACACCATAATGTACGCTATGATATAAAATGTATCCAACCAAGCTTATCAATGACACCGTTGCCACAGGAAGGCAAACATTTTATTTTGACATGTGAAAAATCCTGCGTCATACCAATTGAAGGTTATGCAAAATTAAGACTATAACATGTACAATCTCTCTACGATAGAAATTATGTTATGATATTGTTTTTGTATCTTTGAAAATGTGTAGAATATGAAATTATTTTTTGTTAGATAATAAACAGTCGATTGTAATGCATATTTATGTCCTATTTTGTTCTGATTTCAGCACTGGATAGACATGTGCAAGCCAATAATCCTGGTTACAACCAAAAGTATAAATATGCCGTAAGTGTTGGTCTGTCCATAATGCTGCGTGAATGCATATAATCATCGATATGCTGTTGAGCATTGTTTTACTTTTTTACTTTCTTCACTTTATGTAAAGGATAAACGTCTCAAACTGTCTATTATGTGAAAAATTGGACTTTCTGAGGCGCATCAACGTACATGTTAATATGCATTTGGAGCAATATATTTGAGAAAAACAAGGACTTTAAAACTACATACTGTAACAGAACACGTTTCGTCTAAAACTATTCAAATAGCCTTTCGTCTCTGGTCCGTCGGCAGTCTTTCCGTCATTTTGTCTGTTGACAGTTCTTGTTACCGCTTTTACACAAAAAGTACTAAAGTGATCTTTCTAAAATTTCATTTTCCGGTTACCCTAGGTAAATTAAGCGTATTGCAATCTTAACCGATCGGCCAACAAGATGGGCGATGTCATCTTGGATAATGATAGTTAAAGTTTGTTATAAGCTATAACTGAGAAAGCACTGAAGGAATTTTTCTCAAATTCCATATGTAGATTTTCCTATGACCTTTATTGTGCATAGTGCATTTTTGGACAGATCGGTTTACAAGATACCCGACATGTTGCCATCTTCGATTGTGAAAATTGAAGCTTGTTACCGCTATTTGTCAGAAAATACTTGAGGGATCTGTCTAAAATTCCAAATGTAGTTTCCTATGACCCTAGTCGTGTGTACTGCATTTAGGATTCGATTGGTCAAGAAGATGGCCGAAAGATACCTCTCTTGCATTTCATGAAGTTCATTGCCATTATTTCTCAGAAAGTATTAGTTAAAAAAAGTGTCAAATTTTATATACATGTTCTCCTAGAACGCTAGTATTGTATATTATATTTTGAAACCGATCGGTCGACAAGAGGCAGTCATCTCGGATTTTGTTATTTGAAGTTTGGTACCGCATATAATTGAAGGGATCTTTGTAAAATTTCATATGTAGGTTTCCCTAGGACCCTAGTTGTGCATATGGCATTTTAGGATTGATTCGTCTGAAAATTCTAAGTATACTGATGGTGATCCATATTCAGAATTACAAAATGAATACTAACACTTTGCCAGTGATCATACCTATGTTTGCGTTTTAGGCGATTTCAATGCGCGAACTTCTACTGCAAATGATTTAATTGATATAAGCGAAATAGATAATAATATTGTATTGACAATACCGGTGAATTTCTTAATCACTCCCAAGATACTAGTGTTTTTAATAATACGTTTATAAAATATAGTGCAAATTGTGATGAAAAAAGGAACAATTTGGGTAATCGATTAATTGATTTCTGCAAATTAAATGATCTTTTTTATATACAACGGCCGAACCGGAAATGATAAAATTATTGTCAAACTTACCTGTAAAAACGCTTGTGTGGTTGATTAATCATGTTTATATTATGTTGATCTAAGCTTGTTAGAAATGTTGATGAGTTTGAAATTTCTGATTTTGACTTCTTATTGTCTGATGCACATTGCCCAATTTCATTAACATTACCTTTGCTGATACTTTGAATAATACAGTTTATGTGACAATCCCACGGGGATTAAGGAGGGAATTAACATATGGAATGCTGAAATGACAGCGGATTTCATTAATAATATTGATGATGATTCAATCAAATGTATTACTGAGCTGAATGATACCAGTAATGACCCCTTGGAACTTAATATTGTCGAGTTGGTAGATAACTGTTGTAATATATTACTGCACACAGCTAAAAATTCTCTTGATACTCATATTAAAATGTATCATGAAAATAAGAAGTCAATCGCTTCCAATCAACCATGGTTTTGACTGTAATTGTAAAAAAGCTAGAAAAACGAATCGACGATGTAAGGGGCAGTACAGACGGCGTCGAAATCAGTATTTCTATAGACTCTGAAAAAACTTATAAAAGTACTATGAATAAATGAATTAAAAATTATAAATATGATGTTCGCAAATAGTTAAAAGTTTTGAAAACTAAAAATCAAAGAGATTATTGGAAGATGCAGAACGAAAATGGAAAAAAAAGCCAATGGTAATATTATTATTACTATATTATATTTTTTTAAATATTTTTTTAAGATCTCAACGCTAGAGTTGATGGTGATTTTACCGATGTACCTGAAGGTCCTAATAATGTATTTTTTTAAATCTGATATTACCACGGAAGAAGTTGAAAAAGCGATAAGATCTTTAAAAGATAACAAAGCCTGCTCTGATGACAATATAACTTATGAATATATTTAACACTCTGCCTCGAAAATGTCAGACTTGTATGTAAAAATATGTATTACTATTTTCAATTGTGGAAATTTTCCTAGTAAATGGCTTAGAGGTAGTATTTTCCCAGTTTTAAAAAATAAAGGCTCGCCTACGGAACCAAAAAACTATAGACCAATCCTTATAGTCAGCTGTATGGGGAAGTTGTTTACAAGTATTTTGAATGAAAGCTGTATGGGGAAGTTGTTTACAAGTATTTTGAATGAAAGACTAACGAAATACTCGGAAGACGCTTAATTTGTGAAAAGCAGTCAGGGTTTCGTTAAATTTATCATAAATTGATAATATTTGTATTCTTCACTCATTGATTACTCTGTCACAAGTAATGAAATGTAAATTGTATTGCCTATCTGTTGATTTTGAAAAAGCCTTCGATAGAGTATGGCGAAAATGCCTTTGCAGTAAAATGTTAATCAGTGGGATTAATGGGGAAATTTTAAAGATGATTTTTAACATGTAACAAGGTATTAAATCAAAAACATCTTTAAATGCAAGTTTTCAAATTATTTCCCATGTGAAAACGATTTAAGACAAGGGAGAAATATATCTCCCTTTTTATTAAGTCTATATCTCAACAATCTAGAGGAATTTATGGCCCAAAATAATGTTAATGGTCTGAATAATATTAGCACCAAATTACTAGTTGATTTGAATATTTATTTAAACTTTAATTTATTCTGCTCTATGCTGACGATACCTTGATTCTATCAGACTGTCCTGATGATCTGATTTAATGATATTGTGAACAATTGAAATTGAAAGTTAACATAGAAAAAACTAAATATATTGTATTTAGTAAAGGACGCAGAAATAATAGAGTTTTTTTATTAATTAATGAGGTGATAGAGTGTGTGGATAATTGTACTTATTTAGGTACGATTTTCGCACTGGTTCATTTAAGGAAGCACAATAATACAATATTAAAAAGGCAACAATTTTCATGTACGATGTTTTCAAGAAAGGTAGATAACACAAATTATCAGTCCAATATAGAAAATCTGTTTGACAAAATTGTAAAACCAATTATATTGTATAGTTGTGAAGTATGGGGTAACTTTTACTGATATCAAAGTAATTGAACGTGTACATTTGAAATTCTGCAATTTATTACTTGGATTAATAGCCAGTACTCCTAATTGTATGATATACGGGGAGTTGGGTATTATCCCACTTGAAATATCTGTTAACTTTAGATTAATTTCATACTCGTCACAGTTGACCCATAAATAGTACTAAATTTAATGTCATTTCATACTGACTTTTTTGTTATGTACACAGCTTTGAAGATAAGCCTGTTACATATGTACGTTTTGTAAAATCTATACTTTACAAGTGCGGGATGAGCTACGGCCCGAGTGGTTAAGATGTACCGACATATTACCACATACCCTCCACACCTGGGTCGCGAGTTCGAATCCAATGTGGGGCAGTTGCCAGGTACTGGCCGCTGATCGGTGGTTTTTCTCCGGGTACTCAGGCTTTCCTCCACCAACAAACCTGGCACGTCCTTAAATGATCCTGGCTGTTAATAGGACGTTAAACTAATAAAAAAAACCAAAGCTACTTGTGGAATAATCAATTTAATTCTAATTATATCCCTTTATGGTTAAAACATATTATCAAAATAAGATTACATGACCAGTACTAACAGAACTGGGAGAGTGATGTGAATAACTCCTCTAAATGTATATGTTATAGAATTTGTGAAAATATACATAATTTTGAAAATTTAAGATATCTTAAATGATAGAGACAATAACATTATGCAAATTTCGTACAACAAAACTTGAATCAATTGTTGGGACAAGCCAATGGTAACATTTTGTATACTCTGAAAGAAAATGTCAACATTGTAATAGTCAGCAAATTGACAATGAATTCTATTATGTATTAGAATGTAGTACCTTATCCGCCAAAAGTATAATGTATATTGATCGATATTTTTTGGCTACGATCAAATGTTATGAAGTTTAATGAACTTATGAACTCTACTTACATAAAACACTAAAGAAATTGTTTACTTTTATTAGGATAATTAACAATATAATTCGCTCTCCTTAGCTCGTGTTATTCATATAAACAACTTCTGTATACCGTTTTTGAACACTAATGATTGTATATAATATTGTAAATATGTTTTCGCTATGCATTTATAATGAAAAAGAGAAATAAAATGAATTGAAAAATTTGAATTTTGTAAGTCATATGACAAAAAGAATTACCGTAACGCTACTCTGATCACCCTGCCGGTTCGGGTTCAGTATTTCTGCATTGCACAAACTCCGCGCTGAGCAGTGACCATTTGAGTGCAATTTATTCATAAAGGCATTAACCCAATAACACACCTGACTTAATTTTAAATCAATTACTGTTCCACTTTTAAAATTCCCCGCGAAAACACTCTATATATATAAACTTTGTGTGTTTCGCATCGATTGCGAAACAAGTTATATGATTTATACAAATCACTTTCGACTTCCCGAATGAAAGCGCGCGAGGGGTCTCATAATGGAAGGAATCTGGAGTGCCCGGGGAAAACTCACGTGATCGGGCAGATGACCCCTGACTTATTCACGTCCGTGCCGGGGATCGAACCCGGCAGGCTAGGTGAAATACGAATAGCTTAACCACTACACCACCCGATCACCTAGATCGTAGATTGGGTGGTGAAGGGATTAAATACCCGTTCTGTATATATGACGTCATAATGCTTATAAAACATATGAAATTAAATCACATAAAATTTAAATGAATACAATCCATAGTATGAGCCGTAAGAAAATTTCTCGAAATATTTTCATTAAATTGAACATGATCGTGATTCATTGTAGGAATGTTATATTATTCTATTTGACAGAACAACAGCATCAGAACAACAAAGTATAACTTGTTCACATTTCTTCCTAAGAACTTGTTTGAACAATTTCAACGAATTGCCAACACTTATTTCCTTTGCCTATTGATCTTACAGGTAAGTATATGTCGTTTCGGTAATATGCTAAATAAAGGTATTTAAGAACAGCATTGCTATTGAAAATTCATTGATAGTATTGAAAAGTATTAAGATGATATCGTGTACAATTTTAAGTTGATCTTTTGTCGTTTCATGCTGATTATAATCATTTCTTGTTTACATTCATGAAAATACAGTATAATTTGAGGACTGCGTTGAAAATACAGAATAGATATGCACATTTTTAACTATGATGAAACGGAGACAAATATCATGACTGTCTGAAGGTAAAATATTTTATAGCTTTGATTTGGATGGGGATACATTTATACTGTACTTTTTTCATTTTCACAAGTTCAATTATCCATAGATACTTCAATAGAAGTCGATAAACTATAAGATCACTTTGATCAATGCACATAACAAAATACCAACAAAAACCCTTACTTCATGTACTATACTGTCTAGTGAAACACTCTTGTGTCGCCTGACGCTGTAATGAATGGCTACCTTGATGTCACAGTGTCAACAAAATTACAATTTTCTAGTTGCAATTTTAACATTTTTTTTCTGAATCTATACCAAATTTATTTTATAAGATACAAACAACGGTATTTACATCGGAAATATCACGCAATATTATACATGGAGAATTGACTTGCCCTCGCGCTTTTTTTTCAAAATGGCGGACAACCATGTAGAAAAAATGCAATAATTGTCGAAGTTTGATAGAAAAATACTCTTTCATACGTGGAGATGAAGAATAGGGATGTTCTACCCTCGGGATCACAAGATGTTGTAAAACTCTCGGCATGTCTCGGGTTTTACATCATTTTTTGACCCTTGAGTAGAATATCCCTTTCCTACAAATCCTCGTATGAAAGAATCTTATAATAAAATTATAGCGGTAATAACAATTGCTCTACATATAAAAAGAGGTATTTAATTCATTAGAAATGCTGATTGTTGAATTTTGATAACGTTTAAGCGTGTGGGTATAAACTTATGGATACGTTTAACAAAATCACAGACTGAGGTAATGCTTTTGTTTAGTATGTTCTTAAACATCATTCAAAAACGTATATTAAACAATATTTTCCATTTGTAAATAATTTGATAACGGAGCGTTTTGGATTTTTTTTAAAAGCCTTTTTAAATGCGCCGAGTCTGGGCTTCGACCTCATTATCAATGTATTCCTGCCGCCGCATCAGATTGGCATTCGCACTGGAACGTCGTATTTCAAAAATAAGCTGTACATACACAGTACTTACTTACTTACATTCTTAGTATTATATATAACTTGTGTGCTTTTGTCTTCAGCTATTCCCTGCCATTTCCTCGTTGCCATGGTACAACACCTTTCTACCTCTGGTGTTTGTATTAGGAATCACAGCAGTGAAAGATGCATTAGATGATATTGTAAGTTTAAAGACTTTTTAATTACTCCCGTGGCTGGTTCTAATTTATATTCTTTATATGAATTCGGAATCTCAAGTTTGCATGTGTTTTGCACTAAGTGTTTATTCATTGAATTACTGCAAATTAAATTGTTCACCTTTTATGCTTCAGTATTCCACATCACAGTTGGTTTTGTTTAAATTTAATCATTATATAGATTTATACATCTACTGATAGTCATACAAGTAATTTGTGATAATAATGATATTGATGATACATGTATATAACAAACTTATAATCAGAACTGTAATAGCTTATTTTTAAACGTCATCAATTTCCAATTTTAATTGCATTGCAATTTTGCCGATGGATGGATTTTTTTCTGAATATACGTTTTACAAAGTGCTATCATTGTAATGATATTTCATTAACAGATAGTTTCTTGACCTTTCGTCGAAATCAAATGTCCCTAATTGCAAATGCTTGCTAAATGAAGACAAATTACCATTTTTACATATAATAAAAAGTGTGTTCAGATATTGAAGCCCATCAAAGTATTGTAAAGAAATAAAATAGGTAACGTAACAAAATATAAAGAATGCATGTTATATTAAAATGATACTAATCAAAGTGTTAATTATAACTTGTCATGCAAGGTGCATTAAAAAGCGCGATATATGAACAACATGCTTTGATACCTTATGAATTATTCTCTCTTTGAATATTTCACAACTGCTGTTTTGCCTTTTTTATTTATTTTTTCTTTTAATTTATTTTATTTTATTGATTTACTTTTTTGTTGTAAGACCTTACTTGGTAATGCTTTGGGCAGTGCTTGAAGATGGTAAAGTAGCGTTCGATGATGATATGGAGTTTGATATAAAAAATGTGTTTACAGTTCGGTACATTAGAACTTTTGACGGAGTGTGAAAATTATTCAAGGTAAAAAAAATTAATTACAGAAAAGACATATTAGTGACAGAAAAGCTAACAATCGTCTATCCTGGGTATTACGTGACGGTGAAGAAGTGGAGAAACCCTGGCATAATATTGTTGTAGGGGATATCATCAAGATGACAAATGATCAACCGATAGCAGTATGTACGATTTTATTCGATGATGGTTTAAGACCCCCTTTATAACTTGTCTAGTGATTTGTCGTATGTCTATATATCTCTTCTTAGGTGTACTTGAACATAACTTATCTGCTTAAAAGTGTCTATGCATCCGTCCTAACATATGGATATTACTAACCAAGGTCCAAAAATAAATGTAAAATCCCGACGCTACATTTTTGGGACCTTCGTTCAAATTTTAGGCTTTTTCCCTGAAATTCTTTTGAATTGTGTGGGCGCCCATACAATATTTTCAATAATGATGTGATTGTGCCTAATTTTACATTTCAGAAATAAAATTGTGTGGGCCTCCACATCTTTTTAACTGATGTTTTGAGAAACTCTTTGGAGGCCCACATGTTTGAAAAGTTGTGAGTGTCCACACCTTTGTGACTAGATGATGTTTCGGGGAACAATAGTTACTTGCCCTTTATTAGCTTAGAAATATGTAGAAGTCCACATGTTTGAACAGTTGTAAGTGTGCAAAGTTTTTTGTCCAGATTGATGATGTTGGAATTATGAGTTACTTCCCCCTTGTTGGTTTAGGAATGTGTGGAGGCCCACGTGTTTGAAAAATTGTTAGTGTCCACAAAGTTTTGCCCTGGTTGATTTTTTTGGAAATAAAAGTAAAGCCGTAAAATAAATTTCAAATACAAATTTACAATGTTTTAATTTTACAGCAATTCGATATTATTCATTAGTTTACTGCCATTTGAACCTTAATTAAAAAACAGTTATTGTGGGGCTTTACATTTTGTTGTTTCCTATTGTTTGACCAATCATCAGAGAGCAGATTAAACCAATTATGTCTTTGGGCCAGCATATCTTAATTTATTTCTGTGAATGTGTTATAATGATATTCTTAATTACATAAAATACGATCACCACTTTGGGACTTTAACTCTATTTGGAAACTACAGTCGGAGCGAACATCCGGATCTCTGGTGGAACACAACGGTGAGGGTGGAAGAAAACGGAACCCCTCATTATTAGTGTAAAGAAAATATTAAATATTATCATATTCCTAATTAACATGTGAATTACCATGACAAAAGTATCAAATAAGCTGTATATGTAGATACAATTTCCAATATGGTATCATTTCGGAGAATTGCAATTAATAGCATGGTCATGACCACTGTATTAACAATCATAATCTTTCCATTTTGAGATCATTATTATCCGTTTCCTGATTTAAAACCGCAATTGATTTAATTACCAGCAACTATATTTTGAACATTAATAAACGATGAAAAATCTATTCAATATCAGTCTCAAAAACGGCGCGTGTTCAATTACCCATCAAGGAGAAATTTAATACATCCACGATTTTACAAATATGAAACTTCATTTCAACACATTATCAGAAATAAATTAAGATATGGTGTTCCAAGGGCATAGTTGGTTAATTCTGTTCTCTGCTGATTGGTCAAACAATAGGAAAGTACAAACAATAATTGTGTTTTGTTTTGTTTAATTAAGGTTCAAACGGCAGTAAACTAATGAATGATATCGAATTGCTGAAAAAATAAAACATTATAGAATTTGTATTTCAAATTTATTTTTATCGCATTACTTTTATTTCCAAAAGCATCAACCTGGGCAAAAATTTGTGGACACTAACAATGTTTCAAACGTGTGGGCCTCCATACATTTCTAAACCAATAAAAGGGAAGTAACTCATGTTTCCAACAGCATTAATCTGGACAAAAGGTTTGGACAACTTTTCAAACATGTGGGCCTCCACACATTCCTTAACCAACAAGGAGGAAGTAACTCATAATTTCAACAGCATCAATCTGGACAAAAAGCATTGCACACTTACAACTGTTCAAACATGTGAACCTCCACACATTTCTGAGCTAAAAAAGGGCAAGTAACTATTGTTTCCCAAAACATCATGTAGTCACAAAAGTGTGGACACTCACAACTTTTCAAACATGTGGGCCTCCACACATTTCTAACACAAGAGTTTCTCAAAACATTAGTTAAAAAGGTATGGAGGCCCACACAATTTTATTTCTGAAATATGAAGTTAGTCAAAATCACATAATCATTGAGAATACTGTATGGGCGCCCACACAATTCCAAAGAATTTGAAGGAAAAAGCCTAAAATCTGAACGAAGGTCCCAAAAATACAACGTTGGGCTTTTACATTTACCTGTTGACTCGTAGATTGTTGTTTTGTATGTACATTTTGGCAAAATATGCAATACATAGTAGAATAACATTTTAGTGTTATTTGTAAGGCCACATGGTAGGTAATTATCAATAACCATACCATTATGTTTACTAGTGTTTATACTATGTAGTAGGATCGCACTTTGACCTGATATATAGGTTACGGAACATAAAAGTCAATTTTGATCTTACATCAATCGAACGTTATTTAAGATATCAATGTCTGCTTAGCGTAAAATGACAAAAATGGAGTGCTGGATATTATGTATCTGATTTACGAATTATCATATGGCAAACCTAAATTTGTTTGTTCTTTTTTGTTAGGCGGACCTCTTACTTCTATTTAGCAGTAATTATCGTGGTGTATGTTACGTAGACACTGCAGAACTTGATGGGTAAGTCATATCACATTGTAGATGTGGTTCAATTGTGGGCTTCAATCTTTATTTTTTTTAAATAGATTTTAAACTATTTTATCGAAGAAAATTTCCGTTAATAGGTTAACTATCGTGTTTCCAGAGATAGTAAACATCTAAGTTTAAACCTGTATTAATTGATTGTTTCTCGTTCGTTATAAAATTACATCTGCAATTTTCTGTAAAATTGAGCTCAAATCAGCATCGGCAGTATATAGATATCACAGAAATCAACATGTGCTTAGATGTATTGGATAAAGTCCGACAAGTGATCACTGCAAATTGGGAATAAAGGGATGTTATCACGGAGGAAAAGAGAATGAAAATAAAAAAATGATAGTGGTTAGCTGTTTTTAATGAGATCCCGAGTAATCGACTGATTGTTCAGATATAATTTGATCCATTATGGGCAATTTCATATTGGTGTATATTTCCCCAGTGAGACGAATCTTAAAGTCAGACACGCCGTTTCTGAAACTGCAAACCTAGAGAAAACTACAGAAGATTTAAAAGCATTCGATGGTGAGTCGGTCTCCAAATAATTATCATCCCTGAAGTTGATTAGTGTTCCTTATTAATTTCTTTACTGATTTTTCGATTCCTTTCTTTCTAGGAACATTTCATAATGAGTATTTGAATTTTGTTTAATGTATTCATTACCAATCGTTTAAAGCTGAATCCATACGTTAAGAGTAATAATTAACCATACCAATTATCTTAATAACCTTAATTCATCCGACATGCAGATAGGGCGTTAAAATTGTATCTTTTGTGTTATCGTGTGGTGTAGCCACTTGCCTTTCACCTAGCCGTACGGGGTTCAAAACCCGGCACGGACGTGAAATTAAAAAGGTCAGGGATCACCTGCCTGATTACAATGTATATGGGTTTTCTCCGGACACGCTGGTTTGTTCCCACTTTAAGACTCATTTCGCGTTTTCATTCAGGCCATCACAAGCGATAAAACGGCTCCTGGCGGCCGCCATAATTGTTTTCTTAATTCTGGGATAATTCTTACGTTCTATACCAGTTAGACCCAAACTTTACATCTATATTGTTGGTACTTAGGGACATTCTGGTAGTGTTAAACTTTATGTAGAAGAACCGCCATTTAGTAATATAAGACGGTGGCTAACTTTGCGAGTTATAACTGTATTTATGCATGATCTGCATAAAACTCGATATAAATGTGTGAATTGAAAATGGACATCTTATAAAGATTATAAGATCTTATATACGTTGACGGTTTATCAAAACTAAACTATGTTTTATGTGTAAAAATCACATGAACGTTATCAATTGATACATACAAAATAATGGAATGGTCATGACATCATAGTAATTAGTACTCCATATTCAATTAACACATACATTGTAACTGGAGACTCTAAAATTGACCATTCCAATTAACATAGATGTTCTCTTTTCAAATAGAGAACAATAAAGATAAAAAGCCAAAAATTACAAAATATTACAAATCATTTTCCCTATAGTGGGGATTCGTCAGAATTACGCAAAAAAAAAAAAGTCAGCTTCGTCAGAATGAGGCCAAAATGACGTCACCCAATATGACGTAAAAGAAAAAGCTTGAATTAAAGGGTTGGAAGTAGGGTGGGTTTTAAACTTTCCGAAATTGTAAACACTAATCGTAAAATGAGGTGAAAATGATGCCGCCTGTGACATTTTTTTGCAGAGATGAAGCTTAATATATCATCCAATCAGCAATCAGTATTAATATAACAGCCAATGTGAGAGCGCCTTATATTGGGGCTCTACTCATGGTAACTATCAGAGGCCACATAAAGGGTGCATATATATATATATATATATATATATATATATATATGACTTAAAACAGAAAAATACTAACTTTATTTATCAATAACAATGGTATGTGTCACTGCATAAAATATGCTATATGCATAGCTTGCATATAATACATCTAATTGACTATGCTGACATTAAGCAAATAAACACATGCAAATATAGTGAGAGTATTTATACTTTTGTAGTGATTGATAAATAAATAATTTGATAAACATATAAACATCAATTTTGAGCGTTTAAATGTATTCTGATAAAAAAATAAGGAACACGTGGAAAATGAATGAAATATAAAAACTATAAAGAAACGAATAATGGCCTTGCATACCAATCTAAAAAAAATATCCGAGAATGGCGCGAAACCCGACATTATCGTGACATCAGAATAGAGACATCGATATTGCGTATTGGTTCGCAAAAAGAATCTCTTGAAAATCACTAGAATGGTACAACTTAATTCACTTTACTTTATCAAATATATTAAAAATTTATAATGAGCATTAGTGTCTGATTATGAAGAAAAAAATGTTTGCAAAGTGTTGTGAGATTCACACAGTTTGCAAACTAATTAATTTTCATACATTTTGTATCCCTATAAAATTGAATCATGGTGATAGCAATGCTTAAATAATAATACGTTTATAGATTTAGCCTATTTGACCTTGTCACTTTGAAGGAACAATTAATGCAGTCCTTTTTGGTCACATGACTTCGAACACTACTATTAATACTTGTTTTATTTGAATATGAACCATGTCTGGGTTTTTTATCAAATATTTTGCACCCATTATTAAAATCCAAAAGTTTAAACATAAAGAATGATTTTATGTATTTGTTTATAATATAGGGACGGTTACATGTCAACATCCAAATAACATACTGAATAAATTCGTCGGCTCGATGGTATGGAAGAATACGACACTTCACCTAGACAATGACAATATTTTACTACGTGGCTGCGTCCTTAGAAACACACAATGGTGCTATGGTTTGGTGATATATACTGGTCATGATTCCAAGGTGATGATGAATAGTGGAAAGTCTGTCTTCAAACGAACTCATATTGATCGTCTTCTTAACTATATCGTCATAGGGGTAAGTAAATAAGCAGGACTAGCGTAATCGAGCTGTTACCTTACTAAATATTTGTATATTGGAATAAGCGACTCTTTTTTTCCATAAAAAGAATTGCTTTCTTAACTTTTTTTCTGATATGTCTTCATCAAATGTTGATTCGGAGTCTATAATTACTCCTGTCTTTTTCCTGGAAGGTTTTCTGCATGCAGTTTCCGTTCAGACAGTACACTTGTTCGTTATGATGCTTACACTTTTCTGGGTAATTTTTAGCAGCCATGTGCATCCCCACTTACACATAGTGTCAAGGTATTTCTGAACATCTAGGTTTATCTTGATTGCTTTCAATTATTTGAAATATTTTGTATCATCGGCACATAAGTACATTTTCGTTGCGTTTTTGATTGCCTGAAATAAATGTTATATGTTCATAATATTAAAAAATATGCTGTCAGTGTGAATCAATTGGCTAAAAGTGTTTTTATGTTTATTTAATTCTCCAGATAGTGATATGTTTACTGGTAATATGCATATTCATGGCGATATCATGTATTGCTTGGGAGGCGAATACTGGCCAATATTTCCAGGCTTTTCTTCCCTGGGAATCATTTGTTCCTGGTTCACCTTCTCGGGCCGGAAGTGTTACAGAGGGCGCCACTGTTATATCCGTGCTGGTGTTCTTTTCGTACATCATCATCTTAAACACAGTTGTGCCCATCTCCTTGTATGTCAGGTCAGTATTTCAAGACACACGTTGTGATACTTTATGTTCATGTTTGAATAGTAGTTAACCCTCCAAATCTGAATACCAGGAATCATTATGTGTAATTATTGATTTATATTTATTAGAATTATAACATAGTATTGAGACTCTTTCGAGATAAATTTGAATTTATCTGTAAGTCTAGTTGAGTCTAACTAAAATATAATCATATAATCAGAACAACTGCGTCACTAAAGTATTTACGCGACGCAAAAATTAAAAAAAAAATATATCATACCATTTTTAACATTATACAAATCGGGCATAATTTCAACTTAACATAAAACTAAGATCAGTGAAAAATATATCCACCAAAAAAATCGAAGAGATACTGTATTATATTTGATAATGAAATTAAAGTAGTAGTCTCTCATAACATAAAACTTGTAAATATTTTTTTTTCCTTTTTTTTCATACCAAATCTGGCTTTCTGATTGGCCAATATTTTTATGCATACCACTAAGAAAAAAATCCGAGAAGCGCGCGAAACCCTGACGGTATCGTGACGTCACAAGAGAGACATTGACGTTGCGTATTGATTCGGAGAAAAAAATCCATTGAAAAACCACTAGAATGTTACATTTAAACATACTTCATTCTATCAAATAGAGTATAAAATTAATTATAAGTATTGATGTCATTTTTTTTAAAAATTTTATCGGGTTATGAAAAAGAAATATTTGCAAACTTTTTGTGTGAAATTAAAAAATAGTGACATCAATGCTTAAATAATAATGAGAGACTTGTTTCACATATTTCGAAATATAATGCATGCACTTCATTTAAGGCATTAAATAACTGACGGATATTTTGATTGTTTTGAGAAATCAAATCCTTGTACTACGCCGATGAAATACACATTTTCGTGTGTAGCGAAGCGATAAATCTAATGGTATTCGTAAAAACTATGAAAAAATCATAATCTTATGAATATACATCTCGTGAAATCTATACTGACCATCAAAGATGATTAGTGGTTATATTGTTTTCGTGACACATGCGTGTTATTTATACATCTCATTGAGCTTGATTGCAAATGAATACAAATCTCTCTTGCGTGAGCACGCATCTGACGGACACTACTGGGAAAGGGTACATATAAAAAATACAAACGTAAATGCGGATTTCTTTTATAGACTTAGATTTGTTTTATTTTAGTTAGATTATATTAAAGACACCAATGTGTGCACGCACGCGGGTGTGTATTGGTAATCTAGCTTTGATTCTATTGGTGGAGATAAAGTAAACAAATCATTTAGTTGTGTGTTTAATACATATTTTATTTGTGATAATCAGTGTGGAGATATTTCGAATGGCAAATAGTTTATGGATTAATTGGGATGTGGAGATGTACAATGAAACAACAGACACACCTGCCTGGGCTAGGTCAACGGCACTTAACGAGGAACTAGGACATATTGAATACATCTTCAGTGATAAAACTGGGACTCTTACACAGGTGAGTCATTTTTAACTTTTAAAGAGATATTTGTAAGGTTTTGTGTTAATTATAGGACTGGAAAGGACATCTGAGATTTGACCTGAATTCGCATTTTGGAGATATATAAACCCACGTGGCTCGGATCATGCACAACCGGAACACCTCGTACCTTCTACGAACGTAAGTTGACACGAGCGCATGAATCAGATCACCTAGTCTTTTCTCTGAAACTAGACTCGGAGGTAAGTTGTAACCATTTTAGACTACTTTCGGTTAAGATTGCGGCGCCCATGGTAACACGCTTAGCGTAATCAGTTGGCGATAAGAGGTATTTATTTTTCGGCTGCATCGATATCTACTGTGCATAGGTTATATTAACTAGCTGGAACCAGCTAACTACGGTGTCTAAGAAGAGGTAGAGGTAACAGAGGTATAGATGATGGTTTCTTTGCTTTTGTATGTAATTACAACATGTAAACAACAAGAATTCGATAAGGTGTCTTAATGTTGCAATTCACTGGTTACTAGAAACAAAGAAACCCCCATTTTATGCATGATTGTAAACTGTTAGTAACATTTTCATTTCAACAAATTTTATTGACAAAGATGTTACAAGTCAAATGGATTAAATAACAGGCAAAGCCTATATAAATTCTCTCCAATGGTGGCAAAAGTAATAGTTTAAACTTACATCAATTATAGATATTATAATTAAGTTTTGAAATGAAATTTTACAACAGATAAAAGGGGATAACTCTTTTGCATACTCCATTCACACAACACACATAATATAAATACAGCTATTATTTTAATACAAGAAAACATGTTATATTACTAATTAGACCAAATGTTACTCAGATATTGACAGACAATGACCAACAGTCCATGTGTATATATATATATACACTTGTCATTGCTCTCAATACTATTAAATTTCCTGAAAATAATTGAAAATATACACATGTATATACTTTTAATATGATATGTGTATGCTGTATATAGAATAAAACAAAGTAACAGTATTAAAACAACCATGCTCAACAAAATACTCCAAGTATATCTTTATCAGAGGATAATTAGAGTAGAATATATACAGGGGCGTAGGAAGCGGGGGGGGGGGAGCAGGGGGGCAACTGCCCCCCCCCCCCGTTCCCGAGGACGGGGGGCAAACATGTCTTTTTGCCCCCCCCCATTTTCGCCGACTGAAATTTTCTAAAAATGCTTATTTGAAAGAAAAAAAGGGTCCTCCGGCACATTTTTCGTACTTCATTCTAGAAAATTTTCCGCTGCGCGGCGCATTTCCTAAAACGTTCAAGCACATAATGTCAAACCTTAAATAGTACAAAATTCAATACACACAAACTAGACTAAAAATGTCCATCAAGGAATTCTATGTACTATTTTAAAAAATGTCTCTTAAAAGATCAATTTGTTTATATGTCTTAGCGAGACAATTAATTCATTTTTTTATGTTACACAACAATGTGCCGATGGTGTGGAGCCGGTATATTCAGATCGAGTAGGGTTGCATAATGTTATTACGACACAATTATTATTTCTAAATGCAGGTAGCTTTAAATCGAAAAATTACCATGTTAAGAACGCTCTATAATCATTAAACTTTATCGTAAAACTCATCTCAGCCATTCTAAATCGTAATTTTTTACCCGGGGGAGACCCCCGGACTCCCCTAACACCAAATTCTCGCGCGTTTGGGCGCTCGCAAATTCATCAAAATGCATCGTAAAACTCATCTAAGCCATTCTAAATCGTAATTTTTTCTAGGGGGAGACAAAATCCTCAAAATACATAAAACTCATACCGGGGGTCACCCTCAGACCCCAAATAAAACACAAAAATCTCGGGCCTTCGACGCTCACTCGCTAATTTGGCCAATTTGCGTATTCGTTAATTTCCTTTTAGCGACCCCACTGTCTATAAATATGTACAAGGATTAAATTTAGTGATATATGAAAAATGTACATAAAGCATATATTATATGGTTGGGAGTTGAATTAATCTCCTCCTGTTGGTGTGGCGGGGGGGGGGGGGGTTGCACAAAATATTGAGGACCTTTGCCCCCATGATGTTTCGTCTTCCTACGCCACTGATATACAATGTTATTCAAATGTTATATAGTAAATAATATATATATATATATATATATATTTTTAAGGAGAATCTTTAAATTTCATAAGCTTATTTCAAAAACTTATGTCATGGCTAATTTAAATCATATAGAGATTAAAACGTCTAGATTTACCTATATATAGGTGAACATCATGAAGTAATTGTCTGTTTATAGTTTTATCACAGTCAGGACAGCCTTGAAGAAGAATATTGATATCAATATGGTTATGATTTGCATAACTACTAATGGAGGTAAACAGGGAAAGTCTATGTTGGTCATATAAAGGGCATTCGAGAAAATAGTGGGATATAGTTTCATTTTCAAAAGAACAAGCACAAGATGTATCATCAGATAAGTGGTCAGTATATAGGTGGGAATTAAGATTACTACACAAATTTCTAAGTTGACAAAGAATAATATTAGCTCTTCTATCACCTTTATTACACCTCAATTACAACTGGGACATCTTTATTAAGTTGGTGTTTAAAGGCTGAGAGAGAAGGAGAGTTAAAGAGATTGTTATCAGAAGTGTTTATAGTGCGACACATTAGTGGGATGAAACTATCAAAATAATTATTAGTTCTGCATATTGGTGGATTAAATATTCTTGTTTGTCTGAGAGCATAGCCATTATTGTTTTGATTGTTAATGTTATTGAAAGGATTTAGGATATCTTGTAAGTATTGTGGTGATAGGCCATGCATTATTTTGTACATCATTATTAGTTTGTGTTTGTGTCTTCTTATTGATAGTGTTTCCCATCCAAGCTCTGTATAAAGTTTATTGTGAGATGTTCCAGACCTAAGTCCTGTAATAATTCTGGCTGCTTCTAATTGGACAGATTCTAAAAGGTCTTTTGATTGTTGAGTTCAATTATCCCATTTTATATCAGCGTATTCAAAGATTGGCCTAATAAATGCTGTGTAAATTTTTATTTAATGACTGACGATTTACTTTATTTTTAATGTAATGATGAATGTTTAATCTACTGTATACTTTTTCATATATGTTAAGGATGTGTTGTTTCCATGATGCATCGTCCTTAAGTGTAAGCCCTAGGTGTTTGTGTTCAGATGTGTCAGTGATGTGATTGTTTTGGAAGTTTATTGGGGGGCTGTTTTTGTTATATTTTCTGGAAAATAGTACTAATTTGGTTTTGTTAGGGTTAAATTTGATGTCCCATGTTTTTGCCCATTCACTAATGTTAGAGAGGTCAGTTGTTAGTGCTTGAGCTGCTTGTGCTGGGTTTTCATCTATAATTACGTACAAGGAGGTGTCATCTGCAAAAAGTTTGATATTAGTTGAAAGATTATCAGTGATATCATTGATGTAGAGGAGGAAAAGAAGAGGCCCGAGTACTGATCCCTGGGGTACCCCAGCATTTACAACCTTAAACTGTGAATAGTAGCCTTCTGTGGTCACTCTTTGTAATCTATCAGATAGGTAATTGTCGAACCATAGAAGTAAATTTCCATTTATTCCATACATCTGGAGTTTATGTAAAAGAACTTTATGCCATACTCTGTCAAAAGCTTTGCTTATATCACAAAAAATAAATCGAAGTTCCTTTCCCTGGTCCATAATGCTAACAATTTCATTATAAATAAACAATAGTTGATTAACAGTGGAATCACATGGTATGAAGCCAGACTGATGCTTAGATAATATAGAGTTGTCCATAAGATAGTTGTAGAGATATTTAAATACTATTTTTTCCATTATTTTACTGAAACAAGAGGTTATCGAGATAGGTCTATAATTTTGAACATCATTAGATGACCCATTCCCTTTATAAATAGCATTTACATTTGATTGTTTCCAACTAATTGGAATTATTCCTGAATCCAGAGTTTTATTAAATAGAAGACTGAGAGGGAGAATAAGTGAGTTACACAAATGTTTTACTATTTTAGGAACTACACCGTCTGGTCCAGGGGGTTTATTTACATTAAGATTACTAATTTGGTCAGATACATCTTGTTGAGTGATTTGAATATTAGTAAGTGAGTAAGGTATACAGGGCTGTGCTAACTGAGGTAATTCAAGGTTTGGTAAAGATGTAGAAATATTACTAAAATGATTATTCAGGATTTCTGCTTTATCAATAGGATGATTGATGGTTTGATTATCAGATTCAAGAGGTGGAATAGAAGAGGATGTATTAGTGAAGTTAGTAATAGATTTTGCTATCTTCCACCATTTGTCTGGAGGGTAGTAACATTTATAATGTAATAATTATGCATTGATTTAAACATATTTTATTTGCATATATACAAATGGGATCAGACACAAGTTGAATAACTTATAGTCCGTCTTCTCCCGTAATACATAAATGATGAAATATATAATGACCGCAAATATATTAAGGAAAATGATGATGAAGAATATCAAGGTTTAAATTTATGATAAGAAATTACAAAACATATAATCGTTTAATGAAGTACCCGTACCCGCATGTCCGTATAAAAGTATGTATTTGTATGAAATATCACCATAAGAATTACATTTACATTATAAAACTGATTTGACATTTCTTTAAAATTAAGGCTATATCTGATACAAAATTAAATAGTGTAACAAACAACACACATATATATATATAAGCTAGTATTGTTGATATAGAGTAGGTGACACAGTAGACCGCATACCCTATGACACACACTGTAACTAAAACGCAACTAGCACCGCACCACGTAATGTCTATTCCTTCTTCTGTAAAGCACACACCACTGTTCCTGTCTCTGAAATTCCGAGCTTGAGGCTCCCTGTATATTCGGATGCGATCGACTGTGTCACCATAATATCATAATATAAGAATGAACGGATATTTTGATACAAATGATATTAATTAAAACGTTTAGTATGGCTAATAAAGTCTTGGACTAATAAAAATAAAGAGACAGTTTTCATTATAAGAAAGTGCTTCCGAACCAAAATAGCAGTAGATCTACAGATAATTCAGTTAAATTTAAATCGTTCGCTAGTTTATGTTTGAAGGCATTTCTAGAAATATCAAATAATGGACAATTTAACAATAATGTTCTACATCTTCTATTGCATATGAGCATATACACTGTGGTGACGGAATCAAATTAATACGTTTGAGATCAGCATTTAAGGAACTACATCGATACTGAGTCTTGTATGTAACATATTTAACTTTCTACAGCCAGAAGAATAAAACTTAGGAGCACATTCCCCTGAAAAGAAATTTTACGTTTAAATGTTGAAATAGTGTTACTAGATCTGGTGTCAGTATCAAGATTATTCCAATGCTTTATTGTATCAGGTATAAATGATCTTTCAAATAAACTTAGTCTTATTCTTGGGATTGTAATAATTTCTTGGTTTCTTCAAATTATAATTGCTAACAGTGTGAACTGGATTAGGCATAATGTCATGTAAATAGGAGGGGTAAGAATTATTATGAATTTTGTAAAGTAATGTAAGTTTCCGGAATTTTCTACGATTGCTTAATGTTTCCCATCCAGTCTCATAATATAAACTCTGTCTACTAGTAAATATTGGAAGACCAGTTACAATTCTGGCAACCTCTAAACTGTAATTTTTTCAATTTGTCAGAATTGGTAACATTACATTCGTCCCATAGTTCACATGCGTATTCCATAAGAGGTCTAATAAAAACAATATATAATTTCGATAACGTATCTCTATTTAAAGTAAATTTCAGTTTCCGTAATACTGATATATGTCTTGAAGCTGATTTGATTATATTATTTACATGATCTGTCCATTTGCAATTTTCATTTAAAGTTACCCCGAGATGTTTGTGATTAGCTGAAGTTTGTAATGGTGTATTATTAAACATTAAACTGATGTTAAAAGGATTATTAGAACAGTGAAAAAGCACTACATCTGTTTTCGAAGGATTAAAAGTCACTTTCCATTTGTTAGACCACTCTTCAATTAAAGCTAAATCGTAGTTCATTACCTGTTCTATTTCTATGTTATTATCTGAAGAAAATGATAGAGATGTATCATCAGCAAACATTCTTGTCAGTTATATCGTTTATAAATATTAAAAATAACAGAGGACCAAGGACAGAGCCCTGTGGAACTCCTGCTTTTAAATAGCCAATAGAAGAAGTAGAATTTCCTAAAATAACTTGCTGTTTTCTATCAAGTAAATAATTTTTGACCCAAGAGAGAATATTACCTTTTATACCATATGCATATAATTTTATTAAAAGACCTCTGTGCCAAACTCTATCGAAAGCTTTCGATATATCAAAAAATGTCATACAGGTTTGCTGTTTATTTCTAATGATGAGCATATATTATGGTATATTTCTATTAACTGATAAACAGTCGAGTGTCCTTTAACAAAACCAGATTGATACTTATATAATAAATTGTTATCTATTAGATAATTATGGAGGTATTTGTGTACAATTCTTTCGAACAGTTTACCTACAGAACTTAACAATGAGATAGGTCGGTAATTAGAAGGAAGAAATGACTCATTTTTCTTAAATAGTGGAATTATGCATATGAGGCATTAACTTATATCCTAAATAGTTATCCTTTTAGTTTTCACCATCCCATCACTAAAAAGATATATAATAATAACTACAGCTCACTTCATATAAAGTGACTATGTGCCGTACACCTCCTGAGATAAGCATTTGCATAAAAGCGACAATCTTAGCTCTGTTCAAATTCTGCATTTCTCACTCTCGCTTCAGGGGGTACGTAGTTCCGGTGTCAATACCATACGATGGTCAGTGATCAAGCTGAATAAGTTTTGGATCTAGCTGAGAAAGTTGAGGCTCCACTGTGTTATCACTATATGGTATACGTTACAGGGTACTGCAGTACAGGGCGACGTACTGACAATTACAAGGTAGCGGGTTGTAAGTTCGATACCAGGTGGTCCAGTAACACAGGGCGACGTGTTTGCTTGAAGAATAAGACAAGTTTTGCCAAAAGCACTCGTGCCGCGCTAAAAGAGACCGCAGAACCAAATGATTTCGCTATATACGATATATTAACGTTTGCCACTGTCCAGGTTAAATGGAGTTTTCAAGTCTGGTCACCTGTCACTAATTTTGAAGAATGGCATCTGGCATACCTGTGAATAAAAAGAAATAAGATCTACCATCTTGCCTAAACTTCTTATTGGGGGGTTCCATCTTATGTTGAATTCCGCACCAAAAATTGACCAAAATATTCATGAAATTCCAATATTGATTACCTCCCCCTGTCAGACACACACTTGACAGAATTTTAAAATTTCTTTACATATTTTACATCTACATGTATTGCCCAACCCACACATTAAACATTTGAAACTGATGCGCCCTGAATACCCAATCAGCAGGCTCCGAAACATTCACCTCTCTATGAAATCTTGTGCCCAAAAGGGGATTTCCAGGAATCTATTTTTGGTTTGATTCTGCGGTCCCTATAGCATTTTAAATATTTTTCTAATTTGCTATTTTTGGAAAGCTACATGTCCATAAGGTCTGATTCCAAAATGGGAGTTTGCTCTCTGCATGGGTTGGTCTGGTACTGCAAGCTATGTACTCGTATCAACGATGGGGATTCCTGTAAGAAAAATTATGAGAATTGAAACAGTTTAGAAATAAAAATTTAAATATTTCAATGAAACTAGAACCTAGACTTTTGACTTTTACTTATAACTATAGTATAGTAAGTGTACCACAGGATAATATGAACAATTGAATTAAACTTAAAGATCACGGGGAGATAACTCATATTCTTTGAATTCCCTGAATACCCAATCAGCAGGCTCCGAAACATTCACCTCTCTATGAAATCTTGTGCCCAAAAGGGGATTTCCAGGAATCTATTTTGGGTTTGATTCTGCGGTCCCTAAAAGGGTAACTCGGTATTGTAGTCACATGTGTATTGGTATAGGTGTCGTGATACTGTGTACTTCATGCTAGGTTTACACTATGTTCCCGGCGGCCACGGAAGCCCCGTGTTAGACCCCCGTGGACAAAACGTGGTGACCGCGAGACAACGTGAGACAGTGCAGAAGGACGTGATCAACAAACGTAAGCGGGAATACCGTGGATACCGTGCCAGATTTTTAAAATGTCAAAAAATTTGCCACGGCAGTCACGGTACAGATGGTAGACGCCACAGGATGTAATAAAACGGGATTGACGTAACAAAACGTAACGGTGCGTACGAGGCCGTAACAAAACTTCCAGACGGTCCGTGGTGGAACGGGCAGCAATCATGTTCCTCGGAATCTTACGGTGATTTCAAGTTTTGTGACGTTCTGTTGCGTTTTTCCACGTTTTATCACGGTTAATGCAGAATAGCTGCACGTTTTGTGCCGTTTTGTCCAGGTTTGTCAAGGTGGATGATAGCCGTTTCGATGCGTTCTGTCAAGACAAGCAATATATGATGGGGTATCTTTGCCTAGACTGGTACATATTTGCTACTTCATGGAGTTATTTGTATTAATAAATAGAAAGAGCCATTATCAAACAAATTTAAACCATCAAATTATACCAAAGCTATTATTGCAAAAGGCAGATTAAGTGAGAACCATTACAGAAAAAAAAAATATTTGCGTAGAAACACTTGGAAATAATAATTATATATTTATACCAAATATGGTTAAGACTCTCTTTTCTTTTAACGCATTTTGTAATCAAAACGCGTTTGAAATGACATTTTCAGCAATAAATATTGTTTCATTTGCTCCAAAAAAACCCGGCATAAGACTTTTATCCCTAGTAAACCTTGGCAGACCGTGAAAACCGTATCGGAGCTTGATCAAAGCGTGTAAAACGTAGCAGACCTCATCAGATCGTAACAGGCCTAGAGAATACGTAGTAGTATCATTGATAGACCGCGCTAAAGCCGTAGTGTATCTTTAAGCTCCGGGAACAGCACTTTCCACTATCCACGGTCCACCACATAATCCGTAAAAGACCGTGGCAAAACTTCACAAGACCTAGCTGAACTTGAATACAGAGACGAAAATAGCCAAAATTCCACGGCGCACCACGTTTCGGGCAAACGGGGCTACCGTGGTCGCTGGGAACATAGTGTAAACCTAGGAATATAAGGAAGGAACTGACTGTCAAAGTGAAGCAGCCTCTTTCCCTGACCTGTGGTATTGAAGATACAGGGTGTTCAAGGTGATTCAGTTGTTGTATGTACCAGGTGTCAAAGAATCGGATCATGGTTGTTATATGTGATCAGGAGGCAAGTAGACTAGCCATATATTTGTATACATTGTCGGTAGCATTAAGTTTGTGTTTAACAGTGCCTGGGTCCAAGATAGAACTTGGTAACGGACCGTTACATTCGTAAAAAGGCTTCCCTTGCAGTCAGTAGATAGAGAAATGTATTTTGTTCACTACGTATCCCTATTATCATCCACGATCCTCCAGAGGTTCCGATCACTTCCGATCTCTACACAATTATGCTATCTCAAAACTGAAGACAGCTCAGCGGAAAATATCTGAACCAATCACAGGCAGCAAAACATTCCTTTGAAGACTTCAGAGAGCGACGCCCCAACATCAAAGCCACACTATCAACCACAGTGTACCGTTATACGGCTCTATTGATGTGCATCAAATGACTAAATTACCTTTCCTGTTCTGTTGCCTCCAGGTTTACTATGAGATATTGAAGTGGTGTAGATATAGTGTAAGTGATCGGAACCACTGGAGTATCGAGGATGCCCTATTATGACACTTATGTCTGATAGTTGTTATGTCGTCAGATTTCTTTTGGTAACGCGGCATTTTAATTCTTCAATTTTTACAGATAAAATCAGTAGCACTGGCAAACAGTAAAATTTTGTACAATACTAAAATGCTATTGACCTTTAACGTCATTAACACATGATAAGATAATCTTTTTGATTGAGGAAGAGGCCGTTTAATGTTTTATTTATTTATTTATTTATTTATTTATTTTTACACAAGTCTGTTATGCCACGCATCCCGCTCAAATTATTGTACTTGTATACAGAGACGGGTTTACTTAATGATTTTTAGTTACAGAAAACTAAACATTATGTGGTTACTAATTAGCGTCTCTATGATAATTTAATGCTAGGTATACGATACATATGGCTATTATAGACATTTTAATGACATCAACAAATGTTGAAAATGAACGTTTTATTACATGAAAGCGCTTTATTTTCACGTATTCATAAAATGCTAATTTAGGATACATTCAAAAGGTTAGTCTATTCTATAAACTCATAAACTTTAAAATTATGATTACATTCTAATGAAATTAGAAATATATCGATAACAACTTAAATGTGTATGTTTGGTTTTTAATGGCTGATAAGTAAAATTAGAAGAAGTGTTTTAATATCTACGATAATGTTTCCTTAATTGTATATCTTTATGCGTGTATATATACAATGTATTTATATTTCATTTTCTGACGAATATAATTTTTTATGATATATTAATTAAACTGATGCTATCGCGCAACCAAAATCACGGACTGAAGCATGCAAACAAATTAGATTATCGTTTGTATAGTTTTTATATGATAAGTCAACAAAATACTTATTGCTGTATTCACAACGACATGCATGCATCTTACATCATATGTATCTGGCCTTTGGAGTTCCAATATCGAATGATCATCGTACAAAATTTCACTGATATTTCCGTAATATCTTTATGGTTTAGTTTAGTTTAAACATATTTTATTGTAACAAAAGGATTGGGCACAAGTTATTTCAACTTATATCAAGCCTATTACATATATACATAATCAACATTTGTAGATGGCAGACTTAAAATATTTTTCAGAAACGAAATTTCATCATACTCAAAATCAATATAAACATAGAATTAACGTAGTAGTTTTAAACATACAAAGTACATTTCCATTTTTTCTTACAAACTCCATGACGGATAGAGAGAGAGAGAGAGAGAGAGAGAGAGAGAGAGATTAAAATCTTTTTGTATCAAGAATGTATTTTTGAGTTCATTTTCGTTATATGTTAAGTTAGAATCACCGAACAACAAGGTTTGTAGGCTGAGTGGTATATAATTGTTTAAATTTCTGTAAAGCTCTATACGTTGCCGAGCATATAAGTTGCAATTAAAAAAATAATGATATGCGTCTTCACGTTCAAATCCACATGCACAGCTTTGGTCGTCAGAAAGATTTACTTTGAACAGGTCATATTTTAGTATACTTGATTTATTTCTTAGTCTGCAATGCAAGATATTAGTTTTCCGGTCACCAAGGAGAAATAGATAGGATGGACACGAATTATGTTTTTTACAGAGGGTATCTCTAAAAGTGCTAAATCTGTTTGTATGTCTAATATTAGTATCTAAACTGTTCCAGAGCCTTATAGTTGATGGAAAGAAAGACAAATTAGTTGTTTCCAGACGGTTATTGGGTAAGATGTAATTTTCGGAATCTCTTAGTCTGAATCTAGTGTTTTCTTAATTTAAAGGAGGGAGTAGAGTAGAAAGATAAGTGGGTGTTAGTCCATTATGTACTTTGAAAAATAAGTTAAATTTACGTCTAGATCTGCGGTCAGATAAGGTTTTCCAGCCCGTTTCGGAATAAAGAGATTGCTTACTAGTATATGAAGGTAGTCCTGTCACTATCCTGGCAGCTTCTAGTTGAATTTTCTCTATTTTATCAGCATCAGCAACACTACACCCATCCCATAATTCACAGCAATACTCTTAAGTTGGTAGTATATATGTTGGCCCTGCAGGTAGGGCGTTAGAATTGTACCTGCTGCCCCTATTGCATGATCGTAAAAGGCGACTAAATTTAGGATCTTATCTTTTCTCTTCTTCCTAACTGAGTTTATCTTTCCTAATGCCTCCCTTGGCATCGCCTCACTTTTGGCCTTGAGTTGAGCGTTCGCCCCTGTGAGGAAGGCTCTGGGTTCTGTCCCCTGGCCGAGACACACCAAAGTCTATAAAAGTGGTAGTTTCTGCTCCTGCTTAGCGCTCAGCATACAGGGAGTTGGACGACTGGTTGGCCCGTTGTCAGTATAATGTGACCGGGTGGGGTGTGTTGCTTGGTGTCTTCGGCGCATGCTTCAGTGTTATAGCACTATAAAAAGGGCAATAGTTCCACTATACAAGAAGACACAACACGAATATACCGCAGTCTCCCAAAACACGCACCTCGCACAACATACACGCAATACTACGCATACATGGGAGGCCGTCCCTACATGACCATAGCTGTTAATAGGACGTTAATAAATCAAACAAACAAACAAACAAAGTATATATGTTCTATAGATCTTGTTCAGTGTATTACGGTTTAAAATATAGTTTAATTTTCTTAAGATACCAACTAGTTTTGAAGCTTGTTTAGATATATGATTTATGTGGTAGCTCCATTTACAGTTTGAATCAATAAATACACCGAGGTGTTTATGATGGTCAACAAAGTCTACACTTACGTTATTAAAGTTGATGTCAATAACATGTTCTAATTCAACATTAGAAATCAGCAGAGCTTCTGTTTTGGATGGATTAAATTTAACTAACCATTTATTCGCCCAAGTTTGGATAGAAGAAAGATCGTTATTAATTTTATTTTCGATGACTAAAGGAGATTCATCTGAACAAAGTAGTGAAGTATCATCAGCAAATAGTTTTGAAATACAATCAAGATTATCGGTTATATCATTAATATACAAGATGAATAGTAAGGGACCGAGGACTGAGCCTTGTGGCACTCCTGCATTAGTTTTCTTTACAGAAGATCTGCTGTTTCCTACGAAAACCTGTTGTCGTCTGTCAGTAATATAGTCAACTAACCAGTCTAATAACATACCAGTAATACCATAACTCATTAGTTTCACTTCCAGTCCCTTATGCCATACTCTATCGAAGGCCTTTGATATATCACAAAAAATCAGACATGTTGGATGTTTTTTTCTAGATTTTCACAAATATGGTTAAAAATTTCTATGAGTTGATGTACAGTGGAGTGGCCTGGCTGAAAACCTGATTGATATCTATAGATAAGAGAATTTTCAATTAAATAGTTATTCAAATATTTTGTTACTAACTTCTCAAAAACTTTACCAACTGTGCTGAGTAGAGATATAGGGCGGTAATTAGAAGGTTTAGATTTATCACCATTTTTATAACAGGGCATTCCCAGGGCATGTTTCCAAGCTCGTGGGAAAATACCATTGTCTAACGATGACCGAAAAATGAGAGATAAAGGGATAGAGGCCGACTGAGCAGTGTTTTTTAACATGTTGTTACTAATAGTATCAGGCCCTATTGCTTTATTAATATTAAGAGATTTTAAAATGTCAGTTATGTCGTCAGTTGTGAAATGAATGTCTGTTAACGAGGAGTCCGTCCTTCGGTCAGCAGTTGGTACGCCTACGTTAGTGTCGTCAATTGTTGAAATAGATACAAAATAATCGTTAAATATGTTAGATTTCCTATCGTCAGACGTTTCTGTGTCACCTGTCATAGGATTCGTAAGTGGTGGTAATGAGTTTGTCTTTATAAGGTTACGAACAGTTTCCAGAATGTTTTTGGGTTGGAGTCAGTGAAAGTGTCTAATAAACCGTTAATATTCGCATAATATAGGTAAATGGTTTAGTACGAACTGAGGTACAATGAAATTATGTACAGTATAAACATTCTCGTAAAAAGGTGAAAAGTGTTAAGTTACATTTTCCGTTAAAAAAAAGGTTATCGTTGGAAAAAATCATCCAACTGTCACGCGGTTTATGACAGGTTCATTTTCGGACTTTTGTGATATTATTTATTCGTTTTAATCTACGGGGACATACTTAATATTCTAAGTCCAGAAGTAAAATGCAAAGCTTCATTTTAAATATTAAAGTCTTTTCTTTTTTATCCATTTTTTATTGTTTGTTAATATTGTTTGTTTGTTGTTTATTGGTTTTTGTTTGTTTCTGTGTTTCTTTAGCTGCCTTCTTAGCACTTCTCAATACCAGTTACCCTTGTGACAGTTCACTAGCGACTATTGCGACTATTGCAGATGAAGTGCAGTGCTGTAGACATGTTTGTTCCTGTATGATTTGTATATTGTCATCTGTGCCACTTGATTGGTTAAGACAATTGCATATTTCATCGTTCAAAATTAACAATTAAGTATTACTGTTGACTCGTAGTTGGTAGTGTTGTTTGTAAATTTTGGCACACAATGCAAAATATTGTACATTTCAGTTTAGCAAGTCCAAAGGGTTCGGTTCATATTTCTGTACGATTGTGGCACTGCTTGTTCGTACTTCATTACGTTATAGCATTGTAACTAGGCCGAGTGGATTCGATCACGAATTTTTTTTCTGGGCATATATCTACAAAAGTCACCTTGTCTTGATTTAAAACTAACCCACTATGTTGTATTCAGATGGCGTATTTTATCGTCCGATTCCATGTCGCCGATTTGTCGATCTGGGACTCCAAATATTGTCTTTCTGACTGGAAGAATTTCTTGGTTGCAATTCCACATCGTTTCCTCTAGGCGAAACCCGATTCGACTTTTTGTCTGTTTTATTCGAAGAGGATTTGCTAGGATGCTGTTTGTTGTCTTGAGTGGTTCATGGCTGTTATAATACGGTGTCGGTATATTATCTTGATAACCTCAGATACACCCTTGACAAACAGGATGACGACTTCACCTTTGGATTTATTATTGTCCTTGGTTGGTTTCCTTTTGCGTTTCTCTTTTGTTTGATACCGCTTTTGAGCCACTATATTCTAGATATTAGTTAGGTTATATTGTTTAGATACATGTATATGGTTCCGCTCTTCAGGTTGGTCCTGCTGTTCTGTGACTAATATAATTTTACATGGGTCTATCAAGTGGAATAATATATCCTTACATAGCCCTGTCAGGTGGTCAATGGTTGATGACCAACATCTTTGACGAGGCGCTGTCATCATAGGAACGTCACAATACATCAAAATTAAGGACATCTCCGAAAATAATCGCCGGATGTAATGATGACATTACATCATTATCTAGCGAGTCTGATCTGTCTTTTTCCTATCCCGGTAAAAGACAAAGTTATTTTTCCCAAGCAACCGTGGGATAGCCCTGTCAAGTGTGGAAGAAAGGGGTATCTCAAAATGTATTTGTATCAAAAAGTAATTTGTTAATGGGTAGTTATTGTTTTTTAGTATTTCCCTATTGTTTCAGTGCTATTACAAAATGAACAGGTTTAATCGATCTGTTTGCGAAGGCACTTATATATTTCCCTCGGTAGTACACACGCGGTTCAGTGAATAAATATTTTCCTACGCACCAAAGAAGTAAATAACCGGCTATTAGGTTTCGTTTAAATGGCATCTGTAAGGACATAGTTGCAAGATAAACGGAGTACATGGTTTGTATCATATAATACAGGTTTTATTTTGGTGCTCGACACGGAAAGCCAAAACATACTCGTCAAAGCCTCGTCATCTCGACATTCGTAAGTCTCACACTAAAATAAACTTGTATTGTAAGATTCTTATTTATATCTTTTCCCAGCAACAAGTATGACAGAATACGGTATCGCACATATTGAGCAATGTTTGTAATACGTCGATACCACTGTATGGTAACGGGATCCGGCCCCGGTTGTTTGGTATCTACTTCCGGAAAAATCGTACCCAAACAAATGAGAGGGGTACGTGCTAAATCGCTTTAAAACTCGATATTATTTCATTTGTTTATTGAAACCTATAAAAAACTAGAACAGTGAAAACATTTTAATATGTCCAACCATTGTATGTGAAAATGAGAATAAAGTCTCTTACTTTGTATTCAAACATGTAACCTGGATGGTATTTCCGTGCAAAACGGAGAAAAATGCGTGAGAATATGAGAATATCTCAAGATATCGGATGCATTTCTTTAAGGTAAGATGTTGAATGAAGAATTATGATAGAACAAAAACTATCTACCACTTCAAATTTATCGTAAATACATCATGTGTGCCATAATCGATGATGTTTAGTGAGCATGTTATGACTAAAGTGTACGTGTTTGGTACGCACAAAATTCCGGTTTGGTATTCATTAGTATACGGTTTGGTATAACAACCTAGTTAAGATTTGAATCACAAATAAAAATATAGGATAACTTAAGGACAGTATCATCATTTCACGCAGTCAAATAAAAATATTACACAGCAAGAGCCGATACAGAATTGCCATCATAGAAAACAATTAAATTTGTATACATGTAAGTTTACAATCCTGGTGTTTGGTAGTTGTTATATATACATTATGTATCTTCGTCATATCAAAGTATATATCGGGGAAAGCCAAAAAAACACCACACGCTATAACAAGTATGCAACAATTAATTATTAAGCATTTCAAATACAAATCAAGTCTTAGACACTTTTATACTTCCATACTCATGCGTAATGTTTACTCATGATATTTCTTTTTTGATATTATGTTATTTTATTCATCCCCAGGGGAGGAGACACATTATCTTTGTGTTCTATTAACAGATACGCATTCTATTACATATAAAATTAATATTTATGTCCTTATATTTTGTAAACCAATTTATTAACATTATAATCTCTCCCGTGATGTTATCTACATTGTGCAGGGCGAAACGAACGATGCTTATTCAAGTGTTCATTTTTATGAAACAGCTTATATCCAATTCTCCATAATTTACTGGCTTTGGTGTCATTTCAGTTGTTCGACTACATCTATTTAAACAACATTCCTACTAGACAGTTCTAACGTCGATCAATTGAAGTGCGAATTGACCATTAAGAGATAGACATTTTTTCACGTAGCACTAAGTTGCCATAAGAGCTCAAGTTCCGGTGACCTCTCGGATTGGCCAATCATAAAGGTAAAATGAAATATCGTCCAGAGCAAACATAATCTTTTTATATATCTATACACAATGTAGTCATTTCTCCCAACAACATACATGTATGTATGATGTGACGAAATGGCTTGTTCATATGATAGTATATCCAGCTAAAGAATACGCATCTCAACCGAGGTAAATGTACACGGTTATGCACTCCGGCAGATCTTTGCGTTTTATCATAGTTTCTATGACGCTGCAAAACTACAAGTTTGAAAGTTTGAATACTTTAAACGCGCCACAATAAGCGAATATGTAACTATAGTGTAAGAGAAATGTACAAGGATATGTTAATTCATTGTTATGCATTGTGAGATGACTCCTCAAACCGTCGAAGTCGTGCTCCGAGTCTGGGTCTTTGTCGATGTTAGAAATGTCTAGTGAAAAGAACAAGGACGTATATGAAATTCAGAAATCCCTCAAGGATCCGTGCTGGGCCCACTACTGTCCATAACATTCGTGAACGATCTACTGGAAATAGTTATCTTAGATGTATATTTGTCTGCTGATAATGCTAAAATGTTTCATATGAAAGTAGTCTGGTCAAACCAAAAAAAAGATTTCTTTCGTGCGTCCTTTTTGCTCGTTCGTTACTTCGTTACTTTGATCGTTTGTTCGATCCTTCAGTAAATCGCATTTTATTATCCCCTACGAAACGCGTTTTCTGTGTATATATCAGACAAGACCACCTTCCATTTTTGGTATTTTTGTAGTCATGGAAACTAGTCAAATATACCAAATTACTGTTTATTTTTGTCACCAGCTGGTTTTTTTCGTTTTACAATACACACATTAATAACTCTTACTTTGAGCTTGATATATGGGTTTTTATACCAACTATGAAGCGCGAGGATTAAGCCACGCTTTATTTGCGGCTCCCTGTTTGCGATTCAAATTTAACTAGATTGTTAAACCAAACCGTATACTAATGGATATACCAAACCGGAATTTTGTGCGTACTAAACACGTACACTCTAGTCAAAACATGCTCAGTAAACATCATCGATTATGGCACAAAGGATGTATTTACGATAAATTTGAAGTGGTAGATAGTTTTTGGTCTATCATAATTCTTCATTCAACATCTTATCTTAAAGAAATGCATCCGATATCTTGAGATATGTTCATATTCTCACGCATTTTTCTCCGTTTTGCACAGAAATACCATCCAGGTTACATGTTTGAATACAAACTAAGATACTTTATTCTCATTTTCACATACAATGGTTGGACATATTAAAATGTTAAGTTTTCACTGTTCTAATTTTTTATATGTTTCAATAAACAAATGGAATAATATCAAGTTTTTAAAGCGATTTAGCACGTACCCCTCTCATTTGCTTTGGTACGATTTTTCCGGAAGAAGATACCAAACAACCGGGGCCGGATCCCGTTACCATACAGTGGATACGGGGAACATTCACTCTCGCTTATAAAAAAAACAACTTCAGTTAAAGGGACTGTGACTTTAGATTTCACCGTTAAAAACAGATGCCAAGCCAACTTAATACATATAATTCACTAAAAGTATTTTTTCCATTATTTGGAATATATATTGTCAGTATATGAGCCTACACAGATATGTAGTTAATCTAACTGTTCAAATACTTTAAAATAGCTGCTCTAATGTTCTCAAAATACTTTCAGTAGCCATGGTCCAAAAAATGGACACCGTCTGCACCCAGGGTATCTTTTCCCTCTTTCATCCCCTTGAGATTCCAATATTGAAAATGAGGCAGCTCAGACACTTGTTCTTTTAATAATTGGTTTGCTGTCCTCTCTTTGCATACATAGTCCGTTACCGGAATTGTTCTGGTTTTCAGCCGGGGTAAAAGTTGTAGCACAGTTATTGTTTAAATAGCGAATTGGTTCTGAGACATTATTAAAGAAGATAGCAACCGGAGAATTATTTCTTCGGGTAAGGCATCTGAGTCCATATCATTTTCCCCTACAATACATACAACATGACTGGGGCGAGATTGATCCATCTTGTACCAAAAACGAAATAAATGTTGCTGCTCTGCCACTCGACCTCCGCTGATTCCCTGAAATTTCACAGATGGACGTCCGTCTATCTGGAAATCGGAAAGGCTATTCCGATACACATATTTTTCAAAGCGTTTAACGTACGAACTCCCCACGATGAAGACAGACATGTTGTTCTTTGTTTACAATCGTGTGCTATTTACATAAATATATGTATATGCTATACACGCACCAGACACATTCAATATATTTGTTTGTTTGTTTGTTTGATTTATTAACGTCCTATTAACAGCTATGGTCATGTAAGGACGGCCTCCCATGCATGCGGTGTGCTGCGTGTATGTTGTGCGGGGTGAGTGTACTGGGAGACTGCGGTATGTTCGTGTTGTGTCTTCTTGTATAGTGGAACTGTTGCCCTTTTTATAGTGCTATATCACTGAAGCATGCCGCCAAAGACACCAAGCAACACACCCCACCCGGTCACATTATACTGACAACGGGCGAACCAGTCGTCCCACTCCCTGTATGCTGAACGCTAAGCAGGAGCAGAAACTACCACTTTTATAGACTTTGGTGTGTCTCGGCCAGGGGACAGAACCCAGAGCCTTCCTCTCAGGGGCGAACGCTCAACTCATGGCCAAAAGTGAGGCGGTGCCAAGGGAGGCATTAGGAAAGATAAAGTCAGTTAGGAAGAAGAGAAAAGATAAGATCCTAAATTTAGTCGCCTTTTACGATCATGCAATAGGGGCAGCAGGTACAATTCTAACGCCCTACTGTCATATTGTGTGTTAGTCCGATTCTCCCTCAACTGTCACATTTTCGACCGCTTTCTCGTTTTTGAGGATACCTAACACGTTTGGCAACTGGTAACTATACAAACGTTTCGCTAATAATAGTCTTTTGGTCGAAATGAAACTTTATCGCATCAACTTTCAAAACTTCCACTGAAAATTTTCCATGTAAACAAACAGTATGCGCATGCGCGGCAAGTTACACAGTTTGTGACTTTGCATGTACGAGTTACCTCCCTTTTCACTTAAGCATTACCTCCTTGCCTCCCTTGTACGGTTTTGATAATTTAACAAATGGATCATAGTTAAACGGTTTGGATAGTACAACAATTGATCAAAGCTAAATACATTTATGTAATGATATCATAATTTACATTTTAAAAGGTAAAGAATACCGAGATCGTTTCCGCACAGTTGCACTGCTGTAGCAAGCATAGAGTTATATATAATCATGAGTGCCGACATCGATATCGAGGATTGATATTCAATTTCTGTTCTTATTTTTTTATCTTTAAAACTTGATACATTTGTACACCTTTTTATACGGATGTACTGTCTGGTCAATTGTCTGATGAAGGTGACAGTGTTCACGTCGTACTGGTCATCGAAACGTCACAAGTGAAATAACCTTTGGTTGATTAAATCAATGCCTTAACAGTCATTTCAATGCTGTTGTATATTAGCAACCAACAGGTTGTATAACAAATATCTTGACATACGATTTATATAACCTCTACTTACTTTCAGAATATTATGACTTTGAACAAGTGCTCAATATATTCTGGGACACACGGAGATGTATACTCAAGTTGTAGGAGAAATGTTGTAGAAGAGTCTGAAGTAAGTTTAAACACCCACTAACACAACTATACACATCCTACTCAATTTATTTAATCATATTCAGAGTCTTATATAATTGTTGGTAGTTTTCCCTTTGTTTTGTAAACATACAATATAAAGCTTATATTAATGATTTTTCCAGCAGGCAAAAAGAGATGATTTTACTCCAAATGTCGATTTCTATGAGCCAAATCTTTTATCAGCTGTTGAAAATGGAAACGTACACGCAGCGCGGTTTTTCTTCATCCTGGCACTGTGTCATACTGTCATGGCGGAGGGTACAGGTGGTATGTTGAGAAAAGAACACATTCCGTGTGATAAAATATTCACTGCATAATTAATACTTTAGCAATTAACTGCCTTCTCTGAATACTCTGAAAACCAGTGACTTTTGACAACTTTTCATACAATTACTATCAACTGCTTAAATGAAAAACAGTTTTGCCATAGTTTTTACTAAAATATAACCACCTTTTGGAAAGAAAAATATTTGTGTCTTTCTAACTTTGTTACAGAAGAGTTATATAACATGGTGCTCATTGACACATATCATTAATAGATAACCTAGAATACCAGGCCCAGTCCCCTGATGAGAAAGCGCTAGTATCAGCCGCCAGAAACTTCGGGTTTATTTTTAAGGTACGTTTCTTTGTCTGTATCAAATCCTTGTTGTATCTAAACTTCTGAAATGTAATGTTTACATTATAATAATAAACGATAATGAATCAAAAATACTTATTTCTAGTTCCGAACACCACAAACAATAAGAATTGGGGTATCACGCAAAAATGGCAATGAGATAGTAGAAGAAGAAGAAACCTACGAACTATTGTGTAATCTTGACTTCACCTACGAACGCAAACGGATGTCTGTGAGTATGAATTAAATAGCATGCATAAACTTATTTTTTATATTTAACTAACCAAGAGCCCACTGACATCCTTAAAACTCAATATTGATAACAGGATGGAAATCTTAGGGATAAAACTACTGTTTGAGTAAAAACAATTTTATGATATCTGAAACAGCAAATGATACTAAATTATATACAATAAATTAAACACTTAAAGGCACAATATGCGTAACTTTTCAGTTTTATTTTGTAATAACAAACATATATCATTATCGAACATGACCTATAATAAAGATGAAAGACGTGTATCATGTTATTATTCTGTGAAGATAAGCTTATGATATCGAACGGTCTAACATCGTCTTGTAAACATAACTGCCACAAACAGTGACAATTTTAAAACCGACAATTACCGAATCGTTTCGTATATAGGCCAACAGGGACCTATCACAAATTTCTTACCAACAGTATATATATGATAATTAACTACATATCAAAGAAACACAATTTAACAAAGCATGATAATTTATTGAATCGTGCCCTATCCGGGCCTCGAACTCACGATCTACGGCACCCAATCGCCTAGCCAAACATACCTGCGCCTTCTACCACTGCGCCACATCCACATCCCAAAAAAATATGATAATTAACTTACATGATATATAATACTAACATTAGAAATACTGTTAGAGGTATTTTCATAATTCCAACTGTTCCGAAGTCAGAATGATTTTTTTAGTGTTCCAGCAAAATTAATGTATTTTAATTTACTTACTTTTTGAGAAAATCAACTTTTTATGTCCCTGTTTCCCCGATGCAAATTTTCACTCGGAAGGTCTTAATCTCTACGGTGTTGATTCCGGTTGAAAACAAGCGTTCTGACGCCCTTCGAATCTGCGAATGTAAACTCAACAAAATTAAAGGAGTCGAACAATATCAATAAACAAGGTATAATCAGCACTTATATCAAGATTAGTCAGGCATAGAACTTGATACCAGATAATAAGAATATCCTGAAACATTAGAAAAACATTACGATCTGAGTAAATAAATGTTTTATAACTTTATTTTGATCACCATTTCTAAATTTGATGATTTGATCCTGAAAATTCCAGTGACGTCACGTTTTAGTCCTGTATAAGCCCGAGTGATTCTAGCTTGCAAGCTGGCGTTTTGAAGGAATAAGCATCAACTTGTGGTACTAATTTGCACTCTGTTACATTAACGAATAACAGAAAGGAGAAACCAGCAGCTAAATTCAAAACACAATTTAATTATATATACAATATTATACAGAGATGGTTTACAATATCTAAAGTAATTGGTGGTGGTACAAGAGTAATACGATGATTTAAAGTGTTACTTATCTGTATGCGAATGTCCTGGTATAATCCTTGATCCTTCCAGGTTTCAAATTCACAATAATCACAAATCCACAAGGAAATTGAATGTCCACCGATGATTTGTAAAGTTCCAGGCAATATGAATAAATCCACACAAAGTGTTGTAATAATCCACAGATAAAGTCACAATAGCTCTCCCAATAGAATCTTATATGGCGCTGTACAATTCTTGATATGTCTTATTACAGGTCTCATTACAGTTCTGATTAGCCTTGGACAGCTGGAGTATATATAGCTAAATCCTAATTCAAGAATATTGGAGAACCTTCTACTTCTAGAAATATCTAACTAAAAGCAGTAAACAAATAAACACACATAACTTTCTGGAAGTAGATCATTCTAGATCTCTACTTAAAATCAACATGTTTACAAACATATTTGTTTATACATGATTATATTCTAGAAAGTTCTATAACCTAAATCAATGATATGACCTTCATAGGATGTATTGATAAAAAAAACTATAGGAGTTATCTCCCTTATCTCATAACTACATGTATTTAGTGTCATACATAACAACTCATATACATCAGAACATAGTTTAAAATAATTTAGTAAGTTTATTATATCATTTAAGCGTCACTTTGAACATACACATTTCTGCTTCGACAAAAAGAAAAAGAAACAGTACTTGGTCACGACCAGTTATCGTGATTATTTCGTGTTTTTTTATTATTATTTATTTATTGAAAAAGTAGCGATCTTTGAACACTTAAATTCCTAATATCTATAGTCCAAGAAGTTTCAGAAATTAACATTATTTCTTTTTTATATTTTAGTTAAATCATACGAAATATTAGCAGACAATGCATGCATCAAATCGAACGTGTTCCCGACATCGACTGTACCCGTTTTCGTGATTTTTCAACTAGTGTTGTACAATTTCTCACAGCAAATAACTCTGATAATCCATGATAACGTTATAAAAAAACAGCTGTTGTTTTCTCCATGTCAACACGTACGGACCTGCATCCTCTCGGCGAAATCCAAAACATCGCCCTCAGGGGTGTCTTCACCGACATTCGAGCATTTCGGCAAAAATCAATAAACAACAAACAAAGATTACGGTATACAGGGAAAATATTAAAGAACAACAAAAATCTTTGTGATTTGTGATCAATGTGTATCAGTTTTTCACTTTTCTTCACATTGAAACCACAGCTTCAAGTATATGACATTTACAAAAGTTTTTCTATTAGGAAATACTACATCATACATCATAAGATATTTGCTATAACTTTGATACTCCGTATATAATAATAATAGCAAAAAATACTGTTAGAGGTATCTTCATAATTCCAGCTGTTCCGAAATCAGAATGATTTTTTTTAAGTGTTCCAACAAAATTAATGTATTTTAAGTTACTGACTTTTGGAGAAAATCAACTTTTTATGTGCCTGTTCCCCCGATGCAAAAAATCACTTGGAAGGTCTTTATCACTACGGTGTTGAAAACAAGCGTTCTGACGCCCTTCGAATTTGCGAATTAAAACTCAACAAAAGTAGCGGAACAATATCAATAAACCAGATACTTTAAGCACATATATCAAGATTAACCAGACATCGAAGTCGGTACCTGGTAATAAGAATTTCCTGTAACAGTTGCGATAGGAAAATATTGCGATGTAAGTAAATAAATGTTTAATTTCTTTATTCTGATTACCATTTCTAAATCTGACGATTTGATCCCGAACATTCCAATGACGCCACTTTTTAGTCCTCTTTGAGCCCGGGTGATTCGACCTTGCAAGCTGACGTTTTGAAGGAATAAGCATTCATTTGTGGTATTATGGTTGCATTTTGCACTCATATACAGCATAACATAGTTTAAAATAAAAGTGTAAGTTTATCTTGAAACTTTTCATTATTTAAATGTCACTTTGACAAATAGAAAAAGAAACAGTAGGCCTAGGCTTCAATGTAAATCCTACAGCGTTTGTGGATACAATGCTTCGTTTAGTAGATAAAATTCATGAAATATTGCACAAAAACATCATTAACATGCTTCTGAAACATATAATTAAGGATTTGAATTGAATATGTTTGACAGTATATGTAAAAATCTATTTTGATCTTTCGCCGTCGAAAACAGATGAAACCACAGTAGGGTTGCGAGCAGCTACGTGTATCGTGATTTTTTCGTGTTTTTTTTTCTTATTCATTTAAAAGAAGCGATCTTTGAAGACTAAAAATTCACATGCACTACATGTATCTTTAGTCCAAAACATTTCGGCAATAGCATTCATTTTTTTATATTTGAGTTGAATGCATTAAAACGGATCTGTTCCCGACATCGATTGTATAGCCTACCTGCAGTTATCGTGATTCTTCATGCAACTTAGTAGAATTTTATGATGCATACGCAGTAGGCTCGATCGAAAGATATAACCTAAAAAGATAGTATTGTACAATTTCTCACTGCATATAACTTTGATATTCCATGGTAACGTTGTAAAATGAAAACTGTCGTTTTCCCTGGTAAAACGAGCCTGTGCTTCGTCTCGGCGAAATCTAACTCATTCCTCTTCACCGACGTTCGAGCATTTCGGCAAAAAATCAATAAAATAACAAACAAACAAAGGTTATCGTATACCAGGTATATTAAAGAACAACAAAAAACTTTGTGATTTGTGATCAATGTGTTATTATCATTTTTTCACTTTTCTTCATGTTGAAGAAACAGCTACATGCATATTACATTCAAAAAAGGTTTTTTTTCCCATTAAGAAATTTGCTATTAAAGATAGGTGATTAAAATAACAATGTTATTTGCTCTTATAAAAAATCACTGTATATAAAAAAGCAGAAATCTGGCTTAATTTAGTTTTCGTTTTTTTTTAATATATCATGCAAACATGCCTATTCAAACTATTCACAAAATCTGGCGAGGGCTACATGTACATGTAGCTATTACTACAAAATAGATAATTATATATCTGAGGATTTACATCGGATACACGGTCAGTATGTCTTACAGTAAGCCAAGGACGTATCCTTGAATAGGCCTGTTAGTTTTATTTTCGTGTCGACACGGAAAGATGAGATGACTACTGTCTCCTGGACATTAAAATAAATCATCATTTATTTCATCTAGGCAAATAATAATTTGAAAATTCCATATACCGCCTGCAAGGACACGTCCTAGGCCTATCGCTACCCATAATGCACTCGGTCGTGGTCTTATTCATATGCATTATGTAACTTTTCATCGATAATTTGATCCAGATATATCTATCTTCGAGAGTTATATTTAGAAATATGAATATGTGGAAGGAACGTGTGTACAAGATAAAACCAACCCATCTCAACTACTATTCCAGGACCGTGAAATGTAATATTGGTCACCTCAGCCCAAGCACAGGGGCACGCAAATTATTCATCATGTAAAATAATTGCTATGTACGTCATGTCCACATGACTGAAGATTGCGAAAAATGAATTATATGTTATGTAAATATCGGTTAGCTTGTAATAATAATAATACTAATACATATTTTATTTTATTTTAGAAGTGTATGTGTATTATAGTACCAGGGATGTGGACTCAACGGTACAGAAAAACTGACATAGTTTTTTAACCCGAGTTTGTTTTTAATAAATGGGCTTAACATATCAGTGACGCATATCTTACCTTAAAGAGAAATAATTGATACTATGATACATACACATACTGTTGGTAAGAAATTCGTACCAGGCCATGTTTGTTTCTGTTTTCCCGTGCGAATTCGATCGGGTCACGACAATTACCGAAGCGTTTCGTATATAGGCCTATTGCCTAGCTATATCGACTGAGTAACGTACGGAAGCCTGTTAGGGTCACATTGAAAAAAAAAATATTATGTCGTTATAACGACTTAGTATCTCGTTATAACGACTTACCTATGCCGTCATAACGACTTGGTATCTCGTAATAACGGCTTCGCTAAGTCGTAATACAATGTAACGACTTAGTATCTCGTAATAACGACTTATATGTGTCGTAATAACGACTTAGTATGTCGTAAAAACGACTTAGTATCTCGTAATAACGACTTACCTATGTCGTATTAACGACTTAGCTATGTCGTAATAACGACTTAGCTATGTCGTAATAACGACTTAGTATCTCGTAATAACGACTTACCTATGTCGTTATAACGACTTAGTATCTCGTAATAACGACTTATCTATGTCGTAATAACGACTTAGTATCTCGTAAAAACGACTTAGCTATGTCGTAATAACGCCTTAGTATGTCGTAATAACGACTTAGTATGTCGTAATAACGACTTAGTATCTCGTAAAAACGACATAGCTAAGTCGTTATTACGAAATACAAATGCACTAAGTCGTTATTACGAAATACTAATAGCTAAGTCGATATTACGACAAAAGTTAGTCGTATAAACGACTTAGCTAAGTCGTTGTAACGAGATACTAAGCCGTGATTACGACATAGCTAAGTCGTTATAACGAGTATGTACGTCTTTATTACGACATAGCTAAGTCGTTATTACGACATACTAAGTCGTTATTACGAGATACTATGTCGTTATAACGACATAACTAAGTCGTTATTACGGCATAGCTAAGTCGTTAATACGAGATACTATGTCGTTATTACGAGATACTAAGTCGTTATTACGAGATACTATGTCGTTATTACGACGATATATTTTTTTTCAATGTGACCCTAACAGGCTTCCGTAGGTAGTAACGTGATATTTTCCGGAAGCTCTCGATTTCCGTGAACTTCTTCGTATCTTTTCGGTTTGTATTTATTGTGGGCCACATTCACTGGGAGACCATAAAGGCCTAATTTTGACAAAAATTGCCCTAATTTTCAAAACAGGCCTAATATTGAGAGAAAATGACCTAATTATCAGAAAAAGTCTAATTCTGAGCAAACTGGTCTAAAAATAACCACCATGGTACTAATTTCCATGACCCCGGTCTAATATTACATCAGCGGTCTAATTTTCAGTGATGGGTCTAATTTTCAGTGACCAGTCTAATTTTCAGTGACCACAGTCTAATATTGCAGCGGTGGTCTAATTTTCAGTGGCGGGTCTAATTTTGATGACCCAAGTCTAATTTTATAGTGGTGGTCTAATTTTCAGTGACAAGTTTAATTTTCAGCGACTGGGTCAGATTGTTGTGATGGCCTCAGTCTAATATTACAGCAATGATCTAATTTAAGCGACCGGGTCGAATTTTGATGACCTCAGTCTAATTTTATAGTGGTGGTCAAATTTTCTGCGACCGGAACTAATGTTTGTGACATCAGTCAAACATTATAGAGACGGTCTATCTAGCCGAGTCAAATATTGAAGGACCACGTACTAGATCTGTCTAACCATTCAAAGGATTTCACTGAAATTTCCTTATTTTGTGTCTGAAAGTTTCTCAACTAGTTTGAATTTTAAACCATTTTCTGAAGAAAAAAACATCACTGATTACCTATTGTCTTAAATATCTTTGACGGCCGAATTACGACGAACTTATCTAAACTTTTCATTGTGCACATGTCTTAAATTATAGCCAGGTCTAAACAAAATAGTTTGTGGACGATAACTAATTTGTCATGACTTACGTATTCATAAGACCGGTCTTGTGTACGTTTAGTGTATCGTCTCTAATGTAGCTTACGACTGCTTTATAGCTATACCAATATACTTCCAAGAATTCATGTTTACAACAAGAACTTAATCGGTTTCTCAATATGAGTTTCATACTCATTGTGTAATGAAGATGACCTTTAATTCAAGCTAAATGTGTGCAAGCCTCATTTCGATAGACATCATGTCTGTGAACATTTAGCAGCAACATTGAAATTTCGACGATGAGTTTTATTTATATACGTCCTTGAAATATTAATATATCCGTAAAACGTTGTATTCTGGTAAGTAATAATCCAACATACATAAAAGCTAGGTACATGTTCATATTATAAAATGATATTTCACACATATATTTGCTGATGCACTTTTGTAAAATATTTTGTAGAATTGTTCCGATTTGTATTTTTGGTATAGACTACGGCGATATCTGACGTGAGAGTTATTCAGATTTCTAATCCGGAACCCCATTTATTGAGGACGGAACGTTGATTTTATGAATAAAATTCCCGCAATATTCAGTACGATTTTATGTCGCCATTCACAGAAAAAAATCTTATTAATGCTTCGATGTGTACATGCATGTACAATATACCAGATATTTAAATATAATTAATGTAATACTATTTAAATCTCTGAATATACCCACTGCCGTACGCGTTTGACACAGTCGTGTGTGTGTAGTCATAGCGAAGGCAAGGCTGCCCATATCATAGCCACGGGCGTTTATCGTAGACTTCTGTCACGTGTGTCAAAAAGTGTGCTTCTGTTGGCAGTTACGTTTGTGCTATGTGTTACTAAAGTTGCTAAAGTTATCGGTTCAGATATCGTATGACCAAAGAAGATCGAAGAAAATATCAAAATAACATCATGATGCATAACTGTTGAAGAGGATACATTTTGACACCAATAAAATTATTTAACATTATATACGCTCTCGTGTTTTTACCAGCATCAATCAATCATATCTTTTATACCGCAAAAAATGAGAGATACATAGAAAAAATGAGATGTGAAACTGTATACATGTATACATATACAATTAAGTATACATTATGATAAATGTATGTTTGGTAATAAATTAACAAAATAGCAGTTTTATACACGTACATCCCCTCGACACTAGCTAGCTGCTATAGGGCCAATTTAGCCTCATGAAGTATTATTTCGTATACAGACGGAGGAAACTTTCAAGCTGTGACAATGATTTTATTATCATACATGTAAACATACCGTTGTGTAAATATGTTACAAACTAATATTTTCTGCTACCGATCCTGGTAATTAAGGGAAAAGTCAATTGTTTTCTGTAATCAAAAGTGATTATTATTTCTTTGGTAATATTCCAATATTCCCAGTGACTACACATGTACATGAATATGATATCAAGACTGATACGTCCTTCATTATATTATCCAAGGGTACCCGACCCGAGTAGTCTGATGTCTCCTAGTTAAACTCACTTTATAAAATTGTTACACTTTCATGATATATGGCATGATTCTAAACCGAACGTTTTGTATATAAGTAATTATGGCAATCTGACAATGTATCAATCCATTGCTTATTTACCAATATACATGTACATACACTATATACTTGTTTGTCATTTAATTCAATCGGGAATTGGCGGCTTTAGTTATACATATCAAGTTTTGAGAACCGTCATAACACAAATACATGTACATTTAATTAATAATTGAATGTATCATTTAGTGAACTTCACTAAATGAATCAGTGTTCCAGCTAGGTCGGGTTAGCAGGGCGCGGCGCCCTGCCCTTAATTCCCAGCGCCCTGCCCTTTTTCCTAACGCCCCGCCCCTTTTCCCATCGCCCTGTCCCTTTTTCGATTTCCCCATACTGTCCCGATATCGTCGGCTCAAATTCGGGACTTAGCAAGTCTAGCTAACACAACTTCCTGCTTCCTGTTTGCTCGCGCATATCATTGATGATGTCTTCAACTTCCGACTCAAAATAAACAAATTTACGATGTTTTTATCTTGCCAAGAACTCAACAAATCGGCAAAGAAATGTCACGATCTTTTGTGGATGTTCAGGTATGTAGTTATATGCAATTTTCGTAATGTATTTTGATGCATTTTTGCCTCGATTGCTTCAAAATCGGCGTAGCATTTTCGCGTGTCGGCTTTTCTTTGATGTGCAAAAAGTAAATAAATTCACAAAATAAGAAGCTTTATCGATCAAGACGCGAGATTGTGAATTGGCAATTATTATTCTATGCCACAGATAACACTTTGGAATTGATATCTTTGCTAAATTTGTTTTTATTTATTATCACCTCTTTCTGGTAGTGCGAAGCCGTGAGGCATTGGCTTCGTTTAAGTCCAAGCAGAAATCATCAAAATAAACGGAGTTATTTCAGTCATCGAATTCCTCATTTAATCCTACTAACATTTATTCAAACTTACCTTGAACAAAAAGTATTACTATAAGCCGTATTTTTCGTTCACTGCGTATAAAATACTATTTATTTCATGACCAGTAGGCCTATCTTAAACGTTAATTCAGAGGACATGCAATTTCAAATAATTAACATTGAGAATAAAACTTGAATAATGGTCCAATTGTTTAATATTTTTTTTTCTTTTTAGTTTCTACTGCAATCTAGAGGACGCTGATGCTACTATACTCCTGATCCTTGTCCAGCGCTACTCCTACCCTCAGCTGCTGCCTGGTCCCACAAAATTCATCCCTATACAGATCTTAAATACTAGCACCACTTACATCACTAACTCACTAGAGCCCGCCGTCTGCTATGTTAAACTTTTCACATCTCCATCTGTTGGGCACACTTCTTTCAATATCTACCGTGCCGATTAGCTTGAATACTGGCAGCTAATCAATGATCCTGACATGGTTCCCGACACTAAAGTGTTGTTATTTTCGTGTCCGTATCCGAAATCCAAGATTGCCCCCAAAGCCCCCAATATTCTTAAAAATCACATTTTTGAACTCTCTCATTCTACCGTGCAATAGCTGAACTTGCATGAAATGATCCTGACATTGTTCCCGAACAAAGTCCCCGAACAACAAAAATATGTCTTATTCTTTTGCTCGGGGTCATCCAACTCCAAAGAATGGCGCCAAACCCCATCAATCGTATTGGAAACACATTTTGAACTTCTTCTCAAGTCTCATACCGGTCATTAGGCTAAACTTGCACTGGAAATATTCCTACAATGGTCCCGACAAAATGGTTGTTTATATTTTTTCGGGCTCGAATCCGAAATCCAATGTCCATGGCCCTGCCCCAAAGCCGCCCATCTTGAAAACACATTTATGCAACTTCTCTCTCAAGTTTACCAGTGACCGATTAGGCTGAAAACTTGCATGAAATGAAATCTGACATTGGTCTCCGAGCAAAATGATTGCTATTTTCGGATCGATCCCGAAAATCCCCAATATGCCGCCACAGACCGCCCAAAATCTTGGGAAAAACACATTTAACTTCTGTCTCAATCTCTTAACCGTTTTTTTTGGGCCCAATTTTAGCTGAAAATGCGCATTCATGAATTCCTTACAGTTGGTCCCGACAATGGATTGCTTACTTTTCGGTTCAGATCCGCAAATCCCAAAATTCCGCCACAGCCGCATCTTGAAACACATTTTAAATCTTTTCTTCAAGTTCTACCAGCATCGATTTGTGGCTGAAAACTTGCATGAAATTGATACTGGACATTGCTGTCTCCGACAAAAGCTGTGTGATATTTTTCGGGTCGATCCGTCTAATGCAGAAGTGGCCGCCAAAGCCCCATACTTGAAAACACATTTTGAAACTTCTTCTGAAGTTCTACCCGTTGATTTGCTTAAACTGCATTTTTGAAAAATGATCCTGACATGGTCCCGACAAAGTGTTGTTACATCTCTGGTTGATCCCAAATCGAAGATGGCTACCATGACACTATATCTAATTAATTTCCTACATGTTAAGGCCCTTTGGCCTCTTGTTTGAAATAAAATTTGTTGAAAGAAATTGAAAATGATCCTGACATGGTCCTGACAAATGACACCATATGAAATTAGATTTACTATTGCCAAGGTAGTCAGATGACCGTTAAGGCCCTTTGGGCCTCTTGTTAATTTGTAGAGTTTCCTTCTACTTCATAGATGACAAAGCTGATGCTGAGGACTAGTACTCCTGATGTCCAGCGCTAGCTTCACTTATGAACACCTCACAACCAGCCTTATTTTATTGTGTGTCATTGATTTAGTATATGTGTGACAAATTTCCTAGGTTATATATACACATACTTTTATCAAAGAACTCTTTTTGAAGTCAATTACAATTGTTGTCAACTACTTAATTTGGACATGCAACTTTGTTACAATTTATATATATATATATTTTTAATTTCAATTTATTAACTTCTTGATTTCATGGATGAAAGTGTGTATTTTTTTTAATATTGATAACTTGTAATGTCTGAGAGATGTGTAGGTATGTCTACTGAGTGCATGGTGAGATTACAGGGAGCTGTACATGTGGATACATTGTTTTCAACATTTACTTGTTGTTAAATAAATTTAATTTAATTGAAAGAATTTTGTTTCTTCTCTTTTCATTCTGTAAATCCATTCAAGCTCATGGATAGAACTAAATTCTGAAACAAAGGTAAACACATGATCACTTAAAGACAAATTGTGGCAATTTATAATACTTATTTGGTAAATGTTGCTTGATGCGAGACTGAATGGACTTTGTAAATGACAACACACATTGCAAAGGCAAATATATGGAAGATGTTTCTTGAAGTAAGACTTAAGGAATCAGCAGAGAGTACAGAGACAAATACAGAACTGAAACAAAGCAGATATTGGGGCATCCTGTACATGTTAATCCAAATAAAAATTAAACGAATCATTATCAAAACAGTCAACATTTTCTTTCTATGTCTCAGACATTATGGAGAATTCACAAAACACTCCCAAAGTCTACTTGATGCCATAATATTGGTAATGATATTAGAATCATTGATGATTATGATGCAATGATATACATATTATACAGTTGTTTCTGATATTAGCTGTATGTCGTATATAAAATGCCCTAAAAAATTTATGTCGCGAAAAAAATGCCCTTTTTTTTGCCCAGCGCCCTGCCCTTTTCAAATCCTAGCTGGAACACTGTGAAGGATAAACAAAACAAGGGTTTTTCAGGGTTCTATATGAAATATTTAAAAGGCTGTATATGTACAAGTTTACAGAATGATTGAAGAACAAATTAAATATTTGTGTGTTTTGTTTACAACAGATTTTGTGCTCCAAAAAAAGATGGTCACCTTAATTTACAATCTAATTAAAATCAAACTTTAATTCCGCTCCCACTACGATACTCTACGTTACATTCCAATATAATATACTTGTAATGG
>SAYR01000670.1:5390362-5567499 GCA_004382745.1 Argopecten irradians irradians
CATGTTAATCCAAATAAAATTTAAACGAATCATTACAAAACAGTCAACATTTTCTTTCTATGTCTCAGACATTATGGAGAATTCACAAAACACTCCCAAAGTCTACTTGATGCCATAATATTGGTAATGATATTAGAATCATTGATGATTATGATGCAATGATATACATATTATACAGTTGTTTCTGATATTAGCTGTATGTCGTATATAAAATGCCCTAAAAAATTTATGTCGCGAAAAAAATGCCCTTTTTTTGCCCAGCGCCCTGCCCTTTTCAAATCCTAGCTGGAACACAGAAGTGATATAAATGTGTAATATATCGATCCATTTTTCTGACAAAAACATTTAGCTTTCATACTGTACATGACTTCTTCATATTTTGCTGAAATTCATTCATTAAATAGTGTCTTTATTTGAAAAACAGATCATGCACGGGTGTGAAGAAAAAACTGAGACTAAAGATGTACATGTATGTATATGTGTCATCCAAATCCTTCTTCTTAGCTGATGTTACGCTGTGTTATAATCTCTATCTGTATACTTCGATGGTCAACATCGTCTCATGATGGGGGGCTAGATTACGTAAGAAAGTGAAACTATCCACGGGAGTGAGCAAATTGACCATCATGTAATTTCAATTCACACTTTACACAGGTCTTGGCCCAATTTGTACTTTACATATAGCAAGTGTATCATGTATATGTATTTTTCAATCAGATTGATGTATTTTTATACTAGAAATAGCAATATTTTAACAATGGCATATCGAAAAAAGAACTATTCAAAAGCAAGGATTTATAAGTGAAAACTAATAAATCCTTATCAAAAGTAATGCATAATGTCAGAAATTATATTTCTGATAATTGCTATATTTCGGATATTCAATTCTTTGTGAGTTTTGGTCAATATAGATCATTATTTGATATACATATAATAATAATGATAATTTATATGACCAATAAACGTACTGCATCAGTCTGTAGATGATTACTTAAAACAGACATTTAGAATAGTTTGATATACTATCTAAATCTTTGCTTAAAAGAAAGAAAATCGTGTATATTGAACTGCGTAATACATTTTCATTATGAGGGTGCTTGGAACTCATAGGCCTAGTAACTTTTTATTCAAACAGAACATATTCAAATGGATATCAGGATTACGAGCCGTGTACATCTAATACGTATACAAGGTGATCCCTTAAGACTATGTCCGCGGTGGCCGAGTGGTTAAGATGTCCCGACATATTACCACAAGCCCTCCACCTCTGGGATGCGGGTTCGAATCCCATGTGGGGCAGTTGCCAGGTACTGACCGCTGACCGGTGGTTTTTCTCCGGGTACTCCGGCTTTCCTCCACCAACAAACCTGGCACGTCCTTACATGACCCTGGCTGTTAATAGGACGTAAAACTAAACAAACTAAACAAACAATTAAGACTATGTATTTTAGCATTAGTTCAGTTCAAATACTTCGTAATATATTCATATAATCATATCATCATCCTAATTGGTCAATAAGCTTACAGCTTAAACAGACCGAGGATCAGGTATAATTGTGTGTGTGTGTGTATATATATATATATGGCTGTAAATTATCATAGCCCCTATCAGAAATACTACACTACAAAACAGCCCACTGCGGTGATGACGTCACATTCGGTTAATCCTCCCCCAAAATCGGTCCAAATTGAGCAATTTTGAGGCAATCTGATTGATTTTGAGGGCGATAAAAAATCCCTTTACCATACACATTGTTGTTGAACACCAAAATGAACTTTTTTAAAACAATTTAAACTAGATCATTTAAATAGGTAGAGATAATCACTCATCGTAGTCCACACCAGAAATACAAATCGAAACAATTCTGCATTTTTTTTTTAAATTCCATCAGCAAATATAAGTTTGAAACTTTTTCTATAAATAGACATCAACTTATAAATCCTTGAGACATAAATAATTTAATTACTATTTGAATATAGTTTTATAATATGAACATGTACCTAGCTATTATGTACGGTGTTTTATTACTTACCAGAATACATCGTCAACCTATATAAAATTATATCAAGGATGCATATTCATTATTATGTACATAGAACTCATCATCAAAATCTTCAATTGTGCTTCTATATAAACGAAAAGTTGTATCTAAATTGAAATCATAAATGTTTATCTGTACAGTCGTACATTTGAGTTTAATGTAGCAGATCTACAGTGGGAGCATCGATAAACTGGATAATACGTACCAAAGTAACCGTACAAAAGTTTGATCTTCTATCGAAAACAAATGTACCATAACTGATTGCACACGCGCACATTTCGACAAAAGTCTACAAGTAAACGCCCGTGGCTATGATCAAGGGCAGCCGTCGTTATTGACAACACACAACGTGTCAAGCTGTAGTGTTTTTATTTGGACATTTTTCGGCACGTGGTAATCTAATTAAAATTAGACTTGTAATAATTAGACTGTACACGTGGCGACATACCTACGTGAAATTCGTCCGGAATATTGCAAGAATTTTATTAATGAACAACATTACGTATAACTTACACACCAGATACTGATCCTACTGACGGCTTCTGGATATTCTTCCGACAAGGATTTATTCGTCCTTGCTTCCGAATGACCAGTTAGCCGACCGGGCACAGATATGTCTATCACTATGGTGGCTGATTACGGCCATCTCGTGTTGTTGTGTTGTCGCCTTGTCGAGTTGTCGCGGTCTCAAACTGCGACAACCCGAGATTTAACAGTTAAAATGTCGACTTATCGCGTTTTCGAACCGCGACAAGTCGACAACACGACAAGACGACAAGTCGACAACACGACAAGTCGACAATTTCAAACACGCTAATTAGCGCGTACAGATCTCGTATTGTCGCGGTAAAATGTCGACTTGTCGTGTTGTCGAGTGTCGACTTGTCGCCTTGTCGTGTTGTCGACTTGTCGTGTTGTCGAGTTGTCGACTTGTCGCCTTCCTGTTACACATGCGCAAACAATGGATACACTTGCCATATTGGATTGCTAATGAAAATAATTGTGTGCATGTGGTTGTAGCTAGATAAGATATTTGATAGCAATTTCTTTTACCGAGAGTTGTCAAAGTATTTTTCTCTGAACTATGAATTTCAAAAATTGTTTATTATATGATAATCGTGTAATAATGGTCTGGTCGCTGCCGTCTGATTAGTAAGCAGTAATCGTCATCTGTTAATTTTAAGGTCACTTGAACCGCTAGGCCTAATAGTTCGAAGCCCGTTAATCCGAAAATTAGAAAATATTGCAATTTATGTAGTTGTTTTACTTCATGTAAATTGATAGTTTGACATGTTTTCAATAAATGTGTGATAAATACATTTTTCGGCGAATTCTTTAAAATTATTTAACTGCAAACTTCTATGGACGGCAAGTTGTGATTTTCTTCAATGAGCATTGCATGATAAATTACATCAAAATTATAAAATAAAAAAAATCGTAAAGAGATAGAAAATATTTAATTTTATAAGATGTCAAATAATATACATTTTATGAATTATCTTATAAACATACGCCTAATGTAAAGCATATGTGTACTGCAATTTTGATTGCATTAGGGATAACATGGCTGCATGAATGGATGATATATATTCACCAATTCTAATTTTACCTGCCTGCATGTTTGAAATATGTATTCCCGACTTATTTTTGTGTTTCCTGCTTCCTTTTACTTGTTAATCCTCTTCTTTTTCAATGATGAAAATGGTTCGCATAATGGTAATTTCTGGGAAACTAATAACCAGGATTGCAGTGTACATTTACGTACATGTATTGCAAGATTATGTTTTTTTCACAATTTCATTTCGTTTTTTGTCGGTGACCCTACGCTACATTTGTTGATAATTGTAGCGTAGGGTAGTGCAATCATCCGTGGGTCACTGAAAGATGGTGTCAATCTAGAGTTACACATATCTTTAGCAAGTTTACTACTGAGTCTTGTAATTAAAGTCTGTAACATTTTATATCGGTTATCGGACTAATCAGACTTTCCGACTAATGGGCCTTAGGACTAACGGTCGTTCGGACTAACGGACGTTCAGATTAACAGGCCTTCGGACTATTAAGGATAAGGTGGTCACCAGGCAGGTGACCTATCGACATCACTTTTATTTTCGTCTATCACCATTAAACATAACAATTCCATCATCTTCTCAACTGGTCCGAATTCAACTAAGCCTGTTAGGGAACATGTTTAGGATAAGTTGAAGTGTAAAATTAAGCGGCTGATCCACACAGGGTAGCAGATCTACATTTATATGTAATTATTTGAAAAATCTTATAATGTTGCCACACCTAGGAATCAAAGTTCAATATACGCTATTCGGATAATATATACATGTACCTATATCATAGATGATGTATGACGATGGGAACATTTTGTTTTATCAATTACCGATTTTATGTGTTGATTAATTAAGTTATATGTGTCGTAACTAGGCATGCATTTTTTTCTTCAAGAAACTTTTGAAAACCATCAGGTTCTTTTAAGGTGTGATAATCATTCAAATGGTCAAAAAACCATGTACGATGCCTTGTAAACATTATTTACAAGTCAGAATTTATGTCTTATGTATGTTAAGATAAATGCATACCTGCAGTAATCCCTTTATAATTTCTTATTACTTTATAAAAATGCTAAATGAAATTGTAGACCACATTTTGGCTTCATAGCCTGACCGCATATGTACTGTCAAAATCATTTTCAGTTCTTATTCATACTTGTAAATGTAATTTTCGAAAGGTTGATGGTGAATAAAATATCCAAAAGCTCTTGATTCGTGAGTATGAAAATTACGGCACATATATACAGCTTTTAAGACCAACTACCTTTCCGAAACGAAGAATTCAATTACCGTTTGCTTCTTAATTGTTTTTATTTTCATGATATGAATTAACAAAATCTTAAAATTAAAACAAAATCATTTTTTTTTTCTTATATTGGTGATCCAATATAGACACAGGATTAATTGTCTACATGTAGATGGCGATCCAATAATTTGGACCCACCGAGAGTGTCATGCATAGACTATTTGGACGTTTTAGGAGTTAACACAAAATCGGTAAAATCGTAATCTACATGGTGATATATATATTGAGAAGGATGGATAGATCGAGACAACAAAACTTAGTCCATCTACATGTAGTTTTAGCGGTTAAAATCATATTTATAGTAAGTCTTCACAAAACGTTTTACTACGCGTTGGTAAGAGCAATAAATTCTTTTCAAAATCTACAAACTATACAAGTGCTGTAACTAAGACGAAATCAGCCGAAAAATTATGCAAAATATATAAGCGGATTTGATCTTCATTATATAAATGTTTGGCACATTATATAAAGAAGGTTGCACATCATATAAGAAGTGGTACAGAATTAAAGAAATTTGTACCGAAATATAAAGTTTCAATTTTAGCTTACATAATATAAAGAAAAGCATCGAATATCTCGATATAACGACGGAGCATAATGGTAAATGTATCGAATATAACACAGGAATTACCGAATATAAAGATAAAAGCACTGCAGATATACATGCATAAGGATGTATATATGTTGTTGTCCCGCCCTGGTAGAATAATAATACCAGACCGTAGCCCGAGGTCATTATTTAAGTTATACAAGGCGGTATAACACCATAAGAAAACCGAAAACTGAGGTCCTTTTTTTTTACTAGATATTTTTCTTTGGCAAGTCAAACCATTCTCGAATGTCATGTTACTACAAGAAAAAAAAAACATTGACCATAGGACACCACCTGAAGAAACTCAATGTTTGCGTAATGTAACTTGAGTTGCTTATATTGACTTTGCACTCGGACCATATTAACACAGGCAATTAACTTGAATGTATCAATTAGCCAAGCCTCTCTTACCACAAATTGATCGCTTTGAGAAAGATTATTATATAATTATGATATTCATTTCGTAAAATGAACACGTTTTGTGTATTAGGAATTTCTAGACCCAAAATACTAATTGTGTACTTTTCTTTTGCAAGAGTTCCATTATATGAAATGTCCACTGGAAGTATCTATGCTACAGCATTTGATTACTATTGTATGAATTACTGTAGTCAAAATACACAATCAAACGTTCGAGGGTTAAATCTTGCGTGTAATTACAATAAACAATTTTACAAAAAGAATAGTAACATTATGTACGTGATGATGCATGCAGATGATCAAAATAGATGAACTAATTACCAGAAAGATGGGGCACAACACCTTATCTGTTCTATAACGCTTTGGACTAAATGAAAATTTTAATGATTTTTTTCTTATCGTTTTAAATCAATATCTTTATTAGATCTTAAATTAAGGTTATTGTTTGATGTACTGCACACATAACCTATTACAGTAATTAGTAATAATAGATAATATATCGTCTTATCATCCGTGTTCTCTTCAATTCTTCAAATTGAATAATAAGTTTTAACCGATTAATAACACAATATTTTGTAAAGGAGATTTTACAATATTAAGTTGATATACATGTACATTTGTCCTCTCTGTTACTGTTCATTGTACAAACATTTTTGTTCTGTGTTCTGACAATATCCTTTGTTTTGTTAATATTCAATTAATTTAATATTATTATTTCCGTTAAGTATAATACATTTTAAAAGAGTTAACAATGGGGAAAAATATAATTTTTTAACAATTTTGAACATCGAATATCTTACAAACATACCAAATATTCACAAGCACTGACTTCAGTTTTCTATATTCAAAGATAGTGGTTATTTCATATAATTTGCGCATGTGTAACAGGAAGGCGACAAGTCGACAACACGACAAGGCGACAACACGACAAGTCGACAACTCGACAACACGACAAGTCGACATTTTACCGCGACAACACGAGATTCTGTACGCGCTAATTAGCGTGTTTGAAATGTCGACTTGTCGTGTTGTCGACTTGTCGTCTTGTCGTCTTGTCGACTTGTCGCGGTTCGAAAACTCGACAAGTCGAAATTTTAACTGTTAAATCTCGGGTTGTCGCAGTTTGAGACCGCGACAACTCGACAAGGCGACAACACGACAAGGCGACAACACAACAACACGAGATGGCCGTAATCAGCCACCATATGTTGTAAACATGAATTCTTGGTATAGCTATAAAACGGTCATAAGCTACATTAGAGACGATACACTAAACGTACACAAGACATGTAACTGATTCCAGTACCCTGCACCCTGTACCCTCTACCCTGTACCCCCTAACCACTACATGAGTTGCTATTACGGCCTATCGGCTTGCGCATTCCCGGGTTTTGACGCATCAGATATTCGAGTGAATTACAATAGATAATAAAGTAATCGTTTCAATGAGCCTTTTATTACTTGATATAAAACAATTTTTCAATTACTTTAATAACAATGGCAGTCGGTAATTTTATTCCGAGTCATACTTGTGTACCCTGTACCCCGTACCCTGTACCTCGTACCCTGTACCCAGTACCCCGTACCCTGTACCCCCTACCCTGTACCCTGCACCCTGTACCCTGTACCCTGTACCCTGTACACTCTACCCTGTACCCCGTACCCTGTACCCTGTACCCCGTTCCCTGTACCCTGTACCCTCTACTCTCTTCTTCCTAATCTCTTCCCCCCTATCCCCACCATCTACCCTCACAGGTGTGTAGCGTATGTACATGTTAATGTTTTTAGTTCACCGTGGCGTCCGGTGTAACGTTGAAAATGGACCCCCGTTGAAAACTGACCTCGGGTTATTTTTCAATGTTGAAAAATGACCCCGAAAACCGTTGAAAACTGAACTTTCAGCGCACTTCTTACACCGACCCGTTGAAAATAGACCCCGTTGAAAAGTGACCCCATAAGAAATCGTTTTTACACAACAACACAACACGACACCACAACACCACGAAACCACACAGCATCACACAGCACAGCAACACACCAACAACACAACAACAAATCACATCACACAACAAAACACAACAAAATAACACAACATCACACAACACAACATCACACAACAAAACATCAAACAACATAACATCACACAACACAACAACGCATCACACTAAACACAACATCACAAAACACACAACACAAGACAGCATTACACAACAATACGACACAACAATACGACACAACATCACACAACACACAACACAACAACACCACAACACACAACCACGCAACAACAATACAACAATATCCAACAACAACACTACACAACACAACATCACACAACACAGCATCACACAACACAACACAACAGCACACAACAGCAACATAACACAAATACACATCACGCAAACACGCAACAACAACACAACAATACCCAACAACAACACACAACACCACAAAAACACAACACACCTCACAACACATCACAACATAACAACAAAACATCACACAACAACACATAACACAACACACAACACAACCACGCAACAACAATACAACACCACCCATCAACAACACAATAACACACAACAACATCACACAACACAACACAACATCACACAACATATCACAAAACAAAATTACAGAACAAAACATCATTCAACAATACAACACAACAACACACAACACAACCACAATACAACATACAACAACAATACAACAACACCTAACAACACAACTTTACACAAACACGGAACAACAACACAACGCACAACAACACAACACAAAACACAGCCACACAGCACACAGCAACACACCAATGACACACAACACAATAACATGACACAACCACACATAACAACACAACACAACACACAACAACACATAACATAACAACACAACATCACACGACAACAAAACAACACACAACAACACCACAAACAAACAACACACAACACAAAAACACACAACCACAAAACACAACCATACGCAGAACACAATATAAGTGATCCATACGCAGATATATAAAACATGCATTCTTGTATTGCAGGGAATAAATATATATTAAAAATTACTGAATATCTGACAAACGTAAAATCGTCGAAAACATCATCATAAAAAATCATTAAGAAACAAATTAATAATATCCCATAATTATAGTTTTGTAACACTATCCACTGGTACTCGGAAGTGAACACCACATAACAATTCCTTTTTATTTACTACGTTACCTCAGTGTCATATAGCAATTCCTCAGTCTGAGAACAATTAAATTAACATTATCTACACGGGCGAACAAAATAACTATAGAAAAAATTGAAAGTTTTGTATTCTCCATAATAAACATACAAAATATTTAAATGAGGTATTTAATACGATGATAACAATACCAAATTTCAATTCAAATCGATGTGATTATGTAATTTAAATACCAGCACAGAAGGGTCGCTTATATAAGGAATGGCGATAACAGAATTCGAGAATTATGTTTGTGCAGAAACATATCTACATGGAGATTGAAAATTAGGCAGAGGGACCTCCAGTTTATAGGCATTTTCCCTTGGCTAACTACATTTAAGTGTATTCTCTTAAACATGATACTTTTGCATCAACACAAAGTTTAAACATTATATCATGGTTTGATGTGATCAGTTTTCCCAATTGATGTTATTTAATATGATTTGAAAGTATGAAAATGAGCAATTTTACCTGGTTTTTCGAAAATCAGGCATTTAAAACCGGAAGTGCATTTTGTTTTATTAACATATAAGTTAAAATATTGTTTTTTCTTAACAAAATCGTACTCAAACCATCTGAAAATTACTTAACTTTTATAACCTATCAAAGTTATTCTGCTGTATTTAACTATTTAAGAGTTTATCTAAAAGCCTCTAGGGACATAGAGAGGTACATCTGCCTATCGTAAAATTGGCGAAGTTGCCAATCTCTATGTTTATATGTTTCTGGTTTGTACAACAGTTATATATGTGAATGTACTAGGGTCATATTTCAACAGACCATCCGTTGATAGTTTGCCAAGGTCATTTTTCAACGGTCATTTTTCAACAGACCTGCCGTTGAGAATTGACCCTAGACACCGTCAATTTTCAACGGCATGTTCAATTTTCAACGGCATTCGGGGTCCGTTTTCAACGTTGAAAACTGACCCGAGGTCAATTTTCAACGGAGGTCCATTTTCAACGTTACACCGGCGATCTGCGTCCGTCGTCCGTCGTTCGTCCGTCCGTCAACAATCGACTTCTTCTCCATAACCGCTGGTAGCATCTTTATGGGGGACTGACTGCAAATTGTACAAATGGTTCGGCTGACCCCCGTGGGCCTGAGGGGCGGGGTCAAAAGGGGTCAATTTGACTATTTTCATATAAACGACTTCTTCTTCTCTGAAACTAAGCATGGGATAGCACTCATAATGCAATGGTAGAATCCTTTTATGGTGAGTATTCAAAATTGCACAAATGATGGGGTTTACTTAGCAACGTGTATATTGTATATTTTAAAAGTGTCCATCTTATGACAAAGATACATAAATCGTAATCAGTCAATATATCTATCTATGGCACAGTTATATTCTGTGTGTATTAGTACATTTTCAGTATATATGATTATACATACTTTAATTATTAACTGAATGAAGCATAATAAACATTTGAGGAACCACAATTGCTATCTGTGGGAAAATGATTGCTAAATGCTTAAAGAAATAAATAACATAGCACTGGACCCTCGCTCTTGGCCATTCTTGTTTTGTTTATCATCCGAGTATCGAACATACATGTATATACATGTAAACGAGGCATATTTATCAGGCGCGCAGCTGCCATGTAAGCACATACGCCCTTGCATGCACATCATTTTCCTTAGCATATGTATTGAAGTAGAGAAATTCCAATAATCGAGGGATTTCTGGAATGTACTGGTCAATAACTTTGGAGTTTTATGTGTATGTGTTTTGTAAAACTCGTTTCGGAACAGTATACCACGTGTGAGAGTCTATACATTGTAAAAGTATTGGAAATTAATAAATAAAAACTATATTGTTTTACCTGATAATATTCACGACTAGCCAAGCTCGCGTCCATATAAACAGCAAATAAATAGTGTAGGTCAAAAAGCTACTTTGGTGAGATAAGGTCCCTCATGATGGACTGTCAGTTAATTTTAGGAGGTTAATGGGTTTTTTTTTTTGCCTGAGAGGAACTTTAATTTGATTCTAGGCATTTCAGGTTTGGAAGTCGTAGATTAGAGATCATTGTATGGAGAACATAAGTGTTTGAGTTTTGATATGGTGATGCCCACATCTGTCTCTTAAAATGATCTCATTTTCTTTTATTGTCGTTTATGAACGGCAACAAAAAGAAAAGGAGCTCATTTTAAGAGACAGATAATTCGGTCTATATGTTGATATGTATTTTGTACTCACGTACGTTTCGGATAGAAGTTTCTCTGGTGAAATCATAGCATGAACAATATGAGAGTAAGAAATAAAGATATTACCTATACATTGGGGGATGATCTGAACTTTGCTAATTCTAAATTACGAAGGAATGAATATCATATCTTCCAAGTTAGTATTTATATATAAGTGCACATTCATTGAACACTTATATATAATTAGCATCAAAAATAACTACCTACCCCTTTCAAATCTTTTCGCGCCTGCGGCGCTCGCCTAAAAAAAGCTTACATATCCAACACCCTTCAGCTATGGCCTGTTTATGTATGGACATCAACCCGTATCGGATTGATTTCCATACAATATCGGAACCGAACCAGCTCTAATAAAAGCTAATTTATTTGGTTTTACTGTAATATGCCAATTTCTTACCACCAAATGAATGAACGTAACACATGCTAAATTCACTGTAACGATATGTCACTAAAACATTTGATCATATATTCCTGGTTTTGAATAAAGCGCCTTCAATCACCACTTCGGGTTTTGTCGGATTCCGAATCGTATCACGTGACTGACGTCGACACGACCTGCACGTACGTGGTGAGTCAGAGGTAACTAGCATAAGCGCACATGTGTTTGTTTACGTTTTCCTTCTGGCTTATATGAGCAAATCATGCTGGTATATATCCACAGAATGAGTATTTAAACACCCAATTTACACATTGCCGTAAAATATTGTGTGTATCAAATATGTATAATGTGCGAGAATTATTTTATTTGTAGATCAAGTCTTGTGAGGTCGACCACATGTTTTGTTTACGAAAAATTGTTGACATTTTCTCTTGGTTTCACAACTCTCGTGTTACTTCGAGATTGTCGCGACGATGTTCGAAGAGTTCGGAATGATTCGGCATCATTCGAGCCTATTATTCACGTGTACACGTTCAACAGATTTTTTTACTTTTATATTTAAAAATACTTCCAGTGCTGCAACTTTATAAAATGTGGTAAGATTAGAAAGTTAAAAACTCAGACAGACGGAGAAAAATATGTATAACACTAAACAGTTTTCGCTGTGACAAAAAGACCGAAAGTTATATACCATACAACTTTAAGGTTGCCAGAAATCCTGACCTGGTCACGACAAAGTGGTGTTATTTTTTCGGTAGATCTGAAATCCATGATAGCCATTATATTGAAAACGTATATTGAACATGTTCTCAGGTTCTGACAATGCGATGTAGCTGAAACTTGCATGAAATGATGCTAATATGGTCCAGACCCACAACTGTTATTATTTTAAAGTACGATCCAAAATTCAAGATGAGCATCATGGTGCCATCTTAAAAGCACATTCTAAAAGTTCTTCTATTTGAAGAGGCATATAATGGGCCCTCACACTTCTTAGTTGGAAGTAGCCAGAAGCTTGTATAAGAATATGTTCTACTATATATAACATTATGTACTTCTATCATCCTTATCTTTTATTCGTCAAATGAGATATAAAGGGAAAATTATATGTAAATATGTACACATCTATATATCCATGTAATAAAGGGTAATTGATTGGCAACGACAAATTAAAGCTCACCGCAATATTCGCAAGACTGAACACTCGCACACGGAATTCGCACAAGAATTTTCAATGTTTGTCTTATTTTTTTGTATATTGTCACGTGGTTGTAATTTTAGCCATTTGAATGGTGTCTCATACGAATTGTGTATACATTTAAATCTTACAAAGTCCTTGTCGTTATTTAAAAGGTTTTAAAATTCATTGTTCTCATTAGACCAGACGTTTCTTTTGAATAGCGTTTTCCACTTTGTCTTCGAAAGAAAATATCAAAATTTCACATAGTTTTTTTAATCTAATCCATTAAGTTGTATTTACTAAGAATAGAAATAGTATCAGACACGAAGTCATTGTGAACAAATCGATGTTCTACATTGCAAGTATAAAAGTTCAAGCGTCTTAAGAAGATGTGTTTCGCCTGCGAATGAGAAGGAAGTGTTACGAGATGTTGCAAGAAAGTTAGTTTTCGAGTTTCAACTGAGACTCTTAGAATTCCAAGAAGACTTTCAACCCTATAATCTGATCGTGTTGGTTTTTGAATCCAAGGATACGTTTTGAAACGTAATGTTGGAACTGAATAGACTTAATGTTTCAGTGGCGTAGGAAGATGAAACGTAATTGGGGGGCAAAGGTCCTCAATATTTCGTAACCCCCCCCCCCTCCCGCGCGCCCCGCACCCACAGGGGATACTATATTATTTTCATATATCATTACATATAATCCTTGTACGCATCTATAGACAGTGGCGTCGCTAACAGAAAATTAATGAATACGCAAATTAGCGTGCGAGTTTGGAGGTCCGGGGGTATCCCCCTGGTAAAAAATTACGATTTGGAACCGCTCAGATTAGTTTTACAATGTATTTTGATGATTTTAAAGCGTTCTTAACACGTTATTATTCTATTCAAAATTACCTGCAATTAGAAATGATAATTGTGAATGTCGTCACACCATTATTTATAACCCTGCTCGATCTAAACGTACCGGATTCACACCATATCCCCCCCCCGTTCCCAGCTTCCTACGCCCCTGCTGTTTGTTTTGCATACATTTGATTTTGTGATTAGTTTAAATTACCGATTAATTCAAGTTATTCCAAGAAATGTCTGTCTTTAGTAAGCTTTGTAAACATTTTTGTTTCTTTATCAATGTACACACCTAATTTGGTTAATTTCGGAATCTTTTCTGGACCTACACACTCGTATTGCCTTTTAAATTTCTATTAAATAAAAACTCTAAATGAAAAGTTTACTATTTTTAAAAGATAGGTAAAATTAATGTACGCTTTGAATTTGTTTTTACTATATAAAGAATTAGTGAATATTTGATTGAAATCATCAGTATGTGATCGCAGCTTGACATTATATGTATATCAGCCATGACTGACCCCCAGGGGAAACTTAAATCATCTCAAATTTCAGCTAATGTATATGGGCCTCTTGTTAAAAAAAATCTGTCTGAACAGCTGTATTTGACGAGGACAAAAATACCCGCTGAATCACATACAGTAAAAATTGTACATTGTATTAGATTCAACATTTTATTATATTATATATTTAAATTATATATGTCTTTAAGGTTATAGTGTATGGGTATTGGATGTGATGATTTGGATTCCTGAAAATGTGTGCATGGTGCAAAATCGAGTAATTAGTGTTCATTGAAACGATTCCTTTAAAAAAAATTAATTCACGCGAACATCTAAGGCGTCATAACCCGCGCATGCGCATGCCGATAATCCGTAATCGCAATTCATGTATAGGTAGGGGGTACAGGGTAGATAGAACGAATAATCATACCCTGCCTCCACTCCGTTCCCGGCAGGGTATGAATTCCACCCCGTTGCCGCTAGTGTTGCAAGCCCCGATGTGATCCACATCGGGCACTTTGAGACTGATAAAAATATATTTTTCGGGTATTATCCTTATGTAACTGTATTGTTCTGACAACTATGATCAATATTCAATTCACAAACCTTTCGATTATAATCTTTCATCAACTATTAGTGGTAAAATCCAAGGCAAACACAACACATGTATAATTCTGTTCAAATACGCCGCTATTTTGATTTACCGGAAACTGTGACGAAATGAAACACTCAACAGGTAAAATATGTTTAAAAGTTTTAAAAAGCCAACAAACTAAGAAAAAATATGGTGAAACTGAACAAATGTAAGTATTATTAAGAATTAAGCAAAAAAGAATTTTTAAAGTTCATGTTAAAAACTTTGTAACATTTATTTCTTTCGAAGTGAAAATTTGTAGGTCATTCCATATATGGTACTAGGTGCCATATTTGGAGCGCGAGATTTTCTAACGAGAAGCATCATGGCGGCCAAGTGAGCCGTGTCGGAGATGCGAGCCATTCAAAAGTGCTTCAAAACATAATTATGACATGGAGGTGGGTAAATAAATAATCATTTTATGTTAAAAATGTTTGATATTGTTGAATTTAATTAAAAAATTACATGACACACATGAAATGCAACATTTTCACCGCTGGATGTTTTGCAACACTACGGGCAATGGGACGGAATCGTAGCTCTGACGACGACCATCTGTCAGGAATCTTCCGTCCGTCGTTCAGAGCTACGTCATCGCAGCTACAGGGTAGAGGGAACAGGGTACAGGGTACAGGGTACAGGGTACAAGGTACGGGGTACAGGGTACAGGGTACGGGGTACAGGGTATGCAAGTATGACTCGGATTAAAATGACCGACTGCAATATTGTTATGAAAATAATTGAAAGATTGCTTTTATATCAAGTAATAAGATGTTTCTTTAAACGATTTCTTTATAATCTATTGTAATTCACTCGAACATCTAAGGTCATAACCCGCGCATGCGCAAGCCGATAGGCCGTAATAGCATCTCATGTAGGGGGTACAGGGTACGGGTACATGGTACAGGGTACGGGGAACAGGGTAGAGGGTAGAGGGTACGGGGTACAGGGTACAGGGTACTGGGTACAGGATACGGGGTACAGGGTACACAAGTATGACTCGAAATAAAATTACCGACTGCCATTGTTATGAAAGTAATTGAAAAATTGCTTTTATATCAAGTAATGAAAGGCTCATTGAAACGATTCCTTTATTATCTATTGTAATTCACTCGAACATCTGAGGCGTCATAATCCGCGCATGCGCAAGCCGATAGGCCGTAATAGCAACTCATGTATGGGTAGGGGGAACAGGGTACAGGGTAGAGGGTACAGGGTACATGGTACGAGGTACAGGGTACAGGGTAAGGGTACGGGGTACGGGGTACGGGGTACGGGGTACGGGGTACAGGGTACGGGGTACGGGGTACAGGGTACAGGGTACGGGGTACAGGGTACGGGGTACAGGGTACAGGGTACAGGGTACAGGGTACGGGGTACGGGGTACGGGGTACGGGGTACAGGGTACAGGGTACAGGTTACGGGGTACAGGGTACAGGGTACTAGAATCAGTTACATACACAAGACCGGTCTTATCAGAGATTTAAATAGTATATAAATCTCTGGTCTTATGAACACGTAAGTCATGACAAATTAGTTATCGACCACAAACTATTTTATTTAGACCTGGCTATATTTTAAGACATGTGCACGATGTAATAGACTATACTAGCTAGTGACGGTAAGTTTAGATAAGGTCGTCGTAATTCGGCCGTCAAATATATTTAAGACATAGATAATCCGTGATGGTTTTTTTTTTTTTTTTAAATGGTGTGATTTAAACTAGTAGAGAAACTTTAAGACACAAAATAAGGAAATTTCAGTGAATTCCCTTGAATGATTAGACAAATCTAGTACGTGGTCCTTCAATATTTGACTCGGCTAGATAGACCGTCTCTATAATATTTGACTGATGTCACAAACATTAGTCCCGGTCGCTGAAAATTTGACCACCACTATAATCTGACCCAGTCGCTGAAAATTAGACTTTACACAAAAAATTAGACCACAACTATAAAATTAGACCCGCCACTGAAAATTAGACCACCGCTGCAATATAAGACGGTGGTCACTGAAAATTAGACCGGTCACTGAAAAATAGACCACCGCTGCAATATTAGACGTTGGTCACCGAAAATTAGACCGGTCACTGAAAATTAGACCTATCACTGAAAATTAGACCCATCACTGAAAATTTGACCAGGTCACTGAAAATTAGACCACCGCTGGAATATTAGACTGTGGTCACCAACATTAGCCGGTCACTGAAAATTGGACCCATCACTGAAAACTAGACCAGGTCACTGAAAATTAGACCACCGCTGGAATATTAGACTGTGGTCACCAACATTAGCCGGTCACTGAAAATTAGACCCATCACTGAAAATTAAACCCGGTCACTGAAAATTAGACCCATCACTGGAAATTAGACCGCTGCTGTAATATTAGACCGGGGTCATGGAAATTAGTACCATAGTGGTTATTTCTAGACCAGTTTGCTCAGAATTAGACTTTTTCTGATTATTAGGTCATTTTCTCTCAATATTAGGCCTGTTTTGAAAATTAGGGCAATTTTTGTCAAAATTAGGCCTTTATGGTCTTCCAGTGATATTTTTTTAATAATTATTATCTTTTTTGAAACTTCACAGTTCGTGTCAGTAATATCTTACCTGGCTCTAGTCAATATTTTATGCAATGAGAACGTGTTAATTTTCTTGTAAATGTTTGTGATTACAAAATAGGGTGAAACGTTACGCATAGTGTGCGTTTAAATTGTTATGATCTAACAAATGCTCACATTTGCAGATAATTGTTAAAAGAGATGAGAAGATAATGCTGTTATGTAAAGGTGCAGATTCTGTGATCTTTGAGAGACTACACTCAAGCTGTGATGAAGCTAAAACGTTGTGTACTCAGCATGTACATGTAAGTTACTGACTGATATTACTTTGTATATACGTTATATTTTTGTAGCTAATTCATGAAGTAGCTTTTAGTCAAGACACTACGGGTAAAACCAAACATATCTTTTGTTATTTAGGTGATTTTTACATATTAATGTGTATAAAAATATCTATGGGGGTATGGAATTTCCATCTTAAAGCATTTTGAAATATTCAATACGGCGTCTTAGATGGCCGCCGAATAATGAAAATTTCAATAGTTTTAATCATTTTACTTCATATAGTTGCCAATGCACCAAATTCTTATTCATTATATCATACTGTGAATTTTGCACCATTTTTTCCCCTTTTCGAAATAGGATTATAATTTCTGATTGATAAAAGCTTTCCCCTTTCTATATGTCTTGTACATTTGGAATATTTAATTCCCAAATTGTCCTTCAAAGGATGATTTTATGTGTCCTTCTATATTTATTATCATTATTATTATAAACTATCCTTCAGAGAATTATTTTATGTGTCCTTTTTTATTTATTATCATTTTTATTTTTTAATTACACAAACAATCCAAATTGCTATGCAGTATAACTGTAACAATAAGTATTTATTATGTGTGAATGTTGAGTACATCTGTATAAATGAGACAGAGAGTGCTGCAAGTTAGGCGAGTATGGTGTTCCTTCTTACTATTTTATGTAAGAGTTGTCTCCCTTGATATATTTATAAACAGTTGTTGAGAATTCAAATTAACTTCATTGTATATAATTTTTGAGTGGATGCGACGAATGATTGAAATGTATGCAAGCACAAATTCTTAATACGTCTGTAATTAGCTATAGGTAAGAGAGAAGAGTGAGGTAGATTTGATCTAAAATATAACAAATATGGAAATTGAATGAGAGCCCTAGATATGTGAATGGTAAATGTATTGTTATTTACATGTATTACTGAATAACAAAAAGAAAATTTCAATAGTTCCTTCAAAAACTACATAAACCCAATTTCGAAAATCTATTTATCTCATTATAAAACTAAACATGATAAATTATTAACGGAGGTAAAATGTAGTAAGTTTATCAAGCTGAAAAACCAAGATGGATGGCAAAATAGTGTCAAGTAATAAAAAAACGAATAGAAAGAAAACAAATAACAAAAGATACGAAAGACATGTGTATGCAGTTTGCGGTAAAATACAAGGTTTAAGTAATGTAAGGCAGGAATTACCCAATGCATAAAATTTGAAAATTATCTCTACAAAATTCCAGATGGTAGACCAAAATTGCGCTTAAATTTATAACAACTCATGATAGTCTAGACTCCAACTAGCGAGTTTTGCTCTGACTTCTGACTCTCTGATAACGTGTTTTCTCTAGTAAAAATTATCATTTGTTATGTACATGAATATTACATGCTAAGATGCAGGTGAGCGTAGATATCACATTCTTGAGTATTTTGAAGTAATTTAGATGGCGTCCAATATGGCCATTGGAATAATACCAAATTTTTACATTTGTACTTTATTAGTAACATGTAGAGCAAAATCGTTTTCTGGCGTCCAGGTTATAAAAACTTATTTATAAAAGATTTTGGCCACCATTTTGATCCAGCATCTTGATTACTTCAACATTGCTATATTCAACCTGCAAGGGCATGACCTTGAACAATTTTGTCCACCAAATTGTTTTTTATATTGTTGTATATACTGTATATTATCTTAAAATCAACAATTAAATCCTAAAAAATCTCGAATTGATATGAATAATTTTGCGTTTGGCCTTTCAAAGTTCCAATATTTAGTTGGCAGCCTCAGTCAACTTAAAATTTATAAAAAAAATGAGAATGTTAATTGATACTCTATAGAGACCAACCAACTAAATTATTATACATAGACCACAGTGTTAAAGTTTATTCAAGTTGTTTAACGTATTATTAAAGCAGCTAAATATTAGTTAGTTGTTGTGATCTATAATTAAAGTTTAGGTTTTCATATAACGCTAGATAGAAAAAAGTCTGGGTCCTTCAACTCAAACTCTAACTAGGGAAGCCATTTTGAAATAAATTCTAATGTTTTTACCTATTCATTATCAAAATTGATATTTCAAACCTAAATTTCAATCTTAATTTCCAAATTCTTATCATTGTTTTCTAGGAATAATTACTTATCAGATAACACATCTATTTTTTAATTTCATAATTAACCAGCCAATCAGTGACCCGGTCAAAGAGCTATTCTGGGTTCAGTCTTGTATACACAGGGGCCATTGGAAGTTTTTTTTTTTTTTTTTTTTTTTGTAATTTAGTTGGTTGTTCCCGATCTGCATATAAGAAATTATTACAATTTCATGATTCAAGTGACCATCTTAGACGTCATCTTGATCAGTTAAAACATTCATTCAATGTTGTAAGCTTCACACTCCTGGATCTCTGTATAATGTTATTCGTGTACGTACCAATAGGTATTATTATGTACCGAGAATAAAAACTATATCAGATATATTGAGCAAAAGCAAAACTAGCTAAACTATATGGAGCGACAATGAAAACGAATATTTTTATATAAACTTTTGGTTCATATCGACAAGATTAGTAGTAGAATAGATGGTTTATTATATATTTTGGCGCCATTTTGGTCCGAAATCTTCAATTTAGTAATAACCAAATGTTACATGAACGAACAACAGAAATGAGAAACCAGCTAAATTCAAAACACAATTTAATTATATATACAATATTATACAGAGATGGTTTACAATATCTAAAGTAATTGGTGGTGGTACAAGAGTAATACGATGATTTAAAGTGTTACTTATCTGTATGCGAATGTCCTGGTATAATTCTTGATCCTTCCAGGTTTCAAATTAACAATAATCACAAATCCACGAGGAAAATGAATGTCCACAGATGATTTGTAAAGTTCCAGGCAATATGAATAAATCCACACAAAGTGTTGTAATAATCCATAGATAAAGTCACAATAGCTCTCCCAATATAATCTAATATGGCACTGTACAATTATTGATATGTCTCATTACAGGTCTCATTACAGTTCTGATTAGCCTTGGACAGCTCGAGTATATATATAGCTAAACCCTAGTTCAAGAATATTGGAGAACCTTCTACTTCTAGAAATATCTAACTAAAAACAGTAAACAAATAAACACACAGAACTTTCTGGAAATAGATCATTCTAGATCTCTACTTATAATCAACATGTTTACAAACATATTTGTTTATACATGATAATATTCTAGAAAGGTCTATAACCTAGAATAATGATATGACCTTTAAAGGATGTATCGATAATAAAGCTGTAGGAGTTATCTCTCTTATATCATAACTACATGTATTTAGTGTCATACATAACACAAAGAATACAATGTATTTTCAAGATAAACTTATTGTATATATATTTATATATCAAGTTCTCATTCTATTATTATGTAAGCCTTATGACGTTCAACATGGCTTTACAAACCTTTATTATGTAAGGAAGTAACTTTTAATTGTTTTCTTTTTTAATTTTTGGAGCTATTTTGTCCGTCATTGTGTGTGGTTTGTTTTTTTATTATTATTGATATATATACTTAATACATTCGTTTTACTGATTTATGGAGGAACTATTGAAAATTTCAATATCTAGCTGTCATGTTGGACGTCATCTTGAATATTTCAAATTGCTCGAGGGTGTGAGTTTCAACCGGATGTCATTATATACATACGAATTGGCAATATTCAGCAGAGAAATCTACTATATCAAGATATTTTTTGGTAAGGCTTCAAATCGCTAGTTGGCGTCCGGGCTATTTTAGACGGTATGTTAATTTCAAAAGGAAGTTTCTCTTTTTTGAAAATACGTTTACAGGCACAACTTCCATCAGCTTTAATATCCACTGTCAAAGGGACACAGTTAGCGCCAGTCTGAACCGTCACCAACAATTGATAAACCTTAATTACTTATTCAATAGTAACTTATAACTTGAGGTATTACGTTATCGTCCCCTGTCAATGTTAGACAACTAACATAAATGACAAATACATTCCTATCAATCGCCAAGAGAATAAATATAAATTTATTCGTATCATCCTTTGAAAACTAACCTAGAGATATACTACTTTCGGGATTCACGTAGGTTTAGGCGAGTCCAAGCACAAACAAAATGTCTGCCGGTCAGAAAATCGAGGTACCTGAGCAGAAACTTAAATGTAAGTTTATGAACTGAATTAATCTAATGGGAGAAAAACTTGTCTATAGACGTAAGACATCATAACCAAATCTACTCATGTTTACCGTTCTGCTCAATTTTGTGTTATCGTTACCAACATTCAAATAATCGGAAGGTGAGTGACATTTTGCTTGTGCTTGGACTTGACGTATTATGGATCCCCCACGTCCAACATATTCCCACAAGTAGTCTATTTAATTTTTCGCATAATAAACGGCAAATTTATTCCTAGGTGGTACATAAGACCGCTGCGAACATTTACCATATTAATTGCTAATCCATACTGACTCTTTTACTTCCATCATGCAGGGTTGCCGTGATACAATATTTACACAATTCATACGATATATATATAGGATCTTACATGAGTGTTCATTTCATATGAGATTTTAGGAAACGAGTCTAAGAAGATTTAAGACTCACAAAAACACAACTAAATCTCTTAGACTCGTTTCCTAAAATCTCATATGAATGAACACAAATTTAAGATACTTTTTATCATATAACTACAAATATCTACATACATGTAACAAAGAATTTCACGTCAAAATTTATTCCTAAAATCCAGCAGAGGCCGCCATTTTGTCACGCTGTCCTCGTAATCCTGATGTCATTTTATTGTTTCTGTCTGACGTCACAATCAATGTCCAGCCAATGAAAATCGCTCCAGGTTATATTACACTAGTGATATACGCAAAAATATTACACGGGCGAAATCACTGGATATCGGGCGAATAATGTGATAAGTAAGTGAATCGTTTATCAAAAGACATTTTGTCAATAATTTTCATCATTTTCATTTATAATTTATTTGATTTTAGTTGGTACAGTATTAAACAACAGAATAGTGGATTTCTATTAAGACACTATATTATTTGTTGGAAAGATATCATTTCACAATGTATGGTGTGTCGTTTTCAAGAATGAAGACGAGAAATGGTCATCACGGTATATATATAGTTAAAGTTATGGAATAAATAAGTCTCAACACGTGACTGCTATTTATCATGTTTATCTAAAGTATCGTTAGTTAATTTTCGTTTTTTATTTGAAAATTAACTAACTCCAGTTTGATAAACATGATAAACAATAGTCACTTGTTTGGGAACCTTTATTTATCCCTGTAATTTACAGTAAATGTAGTTTTAAGTATTATATATATATATTCAGTAATAGAGTAAAAGTATTTGAAAATCTCATTAAATACAGGATTTCGCTAAGGATGGTCTTAGGATTATTTGTCTAGCTGAAAAGGAAATTCCACAAAACATTTGGAAGGATTGGAAACAGAAATACGACGACGCCAGGTACCTATTAACAGTTTGTTTGGCAAATGCAGTCATTATATTTCTTTACGCTTTTGCTGCACACAATTATTTGATTGCTTGTAGGCCATGGGCTAGGAGGGTCCCACATGCACCCCCCCCCCCCAACCTCCGAACCAATATTTTTCTGAACCCTTATGACCCACTGATCACAAATCAAAATGTTAACATTGCATAAATGAACTTCCGGTTATGACGTCATCAAGATGGCCGCCATCTCGAATTTGACTAAAAAATAAAAAATAGTCATAACATTGACATTTTTCAACCGCAGTAGACAAACGAGGTATCAATATGACCACAATAGAACAACAAATACATATCAGAACCACAAAAATCAATATATCTAGTAATTTCTACGCAGGAAATGAAAAAAATTGATATTAAGCTAAAAAATGGTGATTTTTCAGCTAAGTCTACAATATTTCGAACATGAAAATGGATTATTTTGAAGTCCTACTTAGATATTCAGCCAACTTTAAATTCAAATTTGTTAAGATATAAATCCTCAATAGCCAATGTTATATTAAGGAAATTCCAAGACACCAGAAAACTGTAGTGTCAGTGGTTTGAAAAAAATAACAAAATGCTGAAAAATTACCATTTTTGAGCTTAAAATCGTATTTTTTCATTTCCTGCGTTCAAATTACTACATACGTATGTATATTGGATTATTTGGCCCTGGTATGTATTTGTTGTTCTGTTGTGGTCATTTTGATACCTCATTTGTCTACTTCAGTTGAAAAATATCAGTGTTATGACTATTTTGCATTTTTCAGTGAAATTCGAGATGGCGGCCATGACGTCATAACCGGAATTTATACGATGTTCACATTGGTTTTTGTTGTTTTTGTTGCTTAAACTGATTGATAAGTGGTAAAAAAACTTATTAGAAATAATAATTTGTTGTTGGGAAACATTTTTGCTGCGTCAAGCCAAGTATGAAAAATTTGCTGAAAAATCACCATTTTTGAGCTAAATTTTTTTTTATTTCTATGCGTACAAATCACTACATATATTGATTATTTGGCCCTGATATGTATTTGTTGTTCTATTGTGGTCATTTTGATACCTCATTTGTCTACTTCAGTTGAAAAATATCAGTGTAATGACTATTTTGCATTTTTCAGTGAAATTCGAGATGGTGACCATCTTGATGACGTCATAACCGGAATTTATACGATGTTAACATTGGTTTTTGTTGTTTTCGTTGCATAAACTGATTGATAAGTGGTCGAAAAACTTATTAGAAATAATAGTTTGCTGTTTGGAATCATTTTTGCTGCGTCAAGCCAAATATGAAAAAAAATTGCTGAAAAATCACCATTTTTTAGCTTAATATCAGATTTTTTTCATTTCCTGCGTAGAAATCACTACATATATTGAATTTCTTGGTCCTGAAATGAATTTGTTGTTCTATTGTGGTCATTTTGATACCTCGTTTGTCTACCGCGGTTGAAAAATGTCAATGTTAAGACTATTTTTCATTTTTTAGTCAAATTCGAGATGGCGGCCATCTTGATGACGTCATAACCGGAAGTTCATCCCAATTTATGCAATGTTAACATTTTGATTTGTGATCAGTGGGTCATAAGGGTTCAGAAAAATATTGGTTCGGAGGTTTGGGGGGGGGGTGCATGTGGGACCCTCCTAGCCCATGGCCTATTGGCACCCCGTTAACTGACTAAGCCACTAGTCCTGGAGTATTCGATTTTAATACAATCAAGTCCCGATTAATAATTACATGTAAAACATTCATTATAAACCAAGTTACAATGCAGCCCTAAGTGTCATAGGGAATCATCTTACCGAATTTGAAAACAATAATTCACTGTCTTACATAAAAAACTTTTTTACACATTGTCTCTGAGCAGCCATTTTCGCATCCTCATAGGCATGAGAAGAAAACTTCCTTCCACTGTAATTTACAACGGACGGATGGACACAGAGACCTGATTGTTAAATGGCACCTACATTCTAGACAGACCATTATGTGCTTTATACTAAAAGAGAGAGAAGGAAGTTATTTTCCTGAATGTACATCAATTTTTCAAAAACAAGAATTTCAGTTTAGTAAACATTGTACATGTATTTCGTGACGTTCCAACAGCTGGGGTTATCTAAGCAGGGACGTCTGCGTGTTATATATTTACAAGCGCGGTTAAAACCGATGTGGATCGAAACAAAGGCCCTAGACTCTTATGCTTAATATGTAGGTTTTTGACAAGTGTCAAAATGATTATATCTGATGCGACAACGACCGAGAAACGCCGAGTCAATTGATCTAATAGAACAAGATAAATAGCCATTCCAAATATACAGAGATACATGTACATAGTTTAGGCCTAGTGTGCATTTTATGTTTACGTGTGAAAAACGAGCAATACTGTATACCAAATGTACATTAAAAAGGTTGTTTGTACACAATAGACATCTGGTCTATTAGATATAAATTACATTACATATGCATAGATATACTCCTAATTATATAAAACTTCGTGAATTATACATTCATTGCTTGTGCTGTACTGGGTTATCTGTGTTACATGCATGCAATTATTACTTAATTTCGTTTCAATTATAATACTCATTTCATATCTAAACAAAATTACTTATGCTATTTCTGGAGCAAATTTATTTCCCTGTAAAATATCCAAGTATCATTATGGTATTAATAGAAAATATAGATTTTCTAAGAACAACATGTAAAGATCGATCGAAATTCCTTATGACTTTCTCTTCTTATTTTTGTTGAAATCTTTGCAGTTTCGATAGAAGTGCATATTAAAATGATTGAAAGTGGAACTGGTAAATGCGCTTGTCTAGAAATATCTTATGTCTTTTATTGTTGGAATAATCACCTGTATCCTTGTTTAATGTTCATTGTAGGATCTCGAGCAAAAAAGTTTGGTTCTTTAATACAGAGACATATTTATCCAATGCAAACTATGCATGTTTCACAATGGAAAACCCATACGATAAATTCCATAGCAGTTAGTTGTCGTTTATGTTTACACACTCCAGTGTGTAAACACCTACGGCGCCTCTGATTGGTCAACTCCAAGATCTCTTGATTCCGATTGGCTCTCAACTTCGGGCTACTTTTCACAGCGCATTTTCTTTTAAATATCATTGTATTTACTGTTGAACAGGTAGTTGCTTATATATTCAAAGTATTAAACAATATAATATTGATTCTCTATTTATGCACTTTATTTTATGGCGCGAAGTTATCGCTACACATTGTATGGGGGTAAGTTTCCCTAAATAAAGACGAGAAAATGGTCACCACGGTATAAATATAGAGTTAAAGTTATGGGATAAATAAGTTCCCCAACGCGTGACTGGTGTTTATCATGTTTATCTTAACTCTCGTTAGTATATTTCAATTTTTTTAAAAGACACTCGCTAAAGCTCGTGTCTTTTTAAAATTTGAAAATTAACTAACTCGAGTTTGATAAACATGATAAACAACAGTCACTTGTTGAGGAAACTATTTAACAAATTGCCTTTCACGGGTAACTTGCTTTCTGTTTTCATGTAACGATTCTAAGTTATAAATGGCAAAGGATTACCTGCTTCAGTAATTTTAGGTATACTCTCTTCTAAAACCCCTTGAAAATAAGAGGAAATTCCGTTGGCAACATAAAATATATTTGTTGACAAACATACCTGCGGTCAACTATTATAGAAAGATATAAGATATAAGTATTTTGTACGTACTTATTGAGACTACGTCAAATTTCTGAAAATAAACCAAAACAAGTAAGGATTATCAGCTTCTTGATCTAATTGTAATCATTCTTTGATATTTTTTGCATGGTCACACTGTAGTATCGCACATTGTGGCTTTTCGCTAGACGCATTGTGGCACTGTCGCATGGAGGTGTCACCAATGCGACGGCGCGACATGTCCAGAATCAGTCACCATATTTACATTTGGCTCAAATCCACTGTACTCACTTTACAGGGTATCATTTGAAGGTCGTGATGAGAAAGTAGCCGCAGCGTGTGATGAGATCGAGAAAGATCTGATCCTTGTTGGAGCTACAGCTGTCGAGGACAAATTGCAGGATGGGGTTCCTGACGCAATCGCCAATCTGGCCAAAGCTGGTATCAAAATCTGGGTCCTCACTGGTGACAAACAAGGTATTAGCTCGTTTGAATATTAATTTGTACCATTAAATATCAGCTTCATATGAAAAGCGTCGTTAATGATGAGGTTACCCCCGCATCGATTCGTTCAAATGTTGCAGTTCCAGATGCTTTCCTACTATATTTTTACTTCCTGCGTTGTTTAAAAGGTATAAAATATTTTTTTCACAATACCTCAGACTGAGCATTACATATGTTTGCAGTCGTTAGATAGAATTTGGATTTGTCATATAATTCGGGCCATGTCATAGGTCAATAAAATGTTACAGTCATTAATCTGACACTGAGGGAGACGTTTTGGAAGACATATAATCCTATCTCGAAAACCTAAAAAAATGGGTCATTCAAAAAAGATTTAAGAAAATGTCGTTTTCCTTATTTAAGGATAATCTTTATATTCTATACATTTACAGTAAAGTAGAATCTAAAACTCCAATTTAAAATAGATAATTGATAATTGACAGGATCCTTATGACAGTAAAATAATACCATATCTCATTTGTTTTTTTAGAACTTTCTGAGTGTCCTGTCTACTTTGCATATAAGTTTTTGAACAGTTTAATGTTTGTCATCATAATAATTTAAAATAGAAATTGTAATTAAGTATCAATGTATTTATTTCAGAAACCGCAATAGACATCGCCAAGTCGTGTCAACTACTACCAGGTGAAAATACTAATCTTGTGAAGATAAAACGTGAGTTATCCGATGAAATTGCAACACAAATAGATAATGCTCTGAACAGAATAAACACTGTGACGAGCAAATTCGGACAAATAAATGACGCAAAGAAGAGCAAATGGGGACTTGTAATCGACGGTCAAACTTTGGTAAGTCTTAACCTGCAACGAATTTGCAGACATTGGATAAGAAATCGCGACGGTAGAATAGAACAAATAATCATAAATTAGGTTTGTAAAAGTAAATGACCGTACCGCGAATCGTCTTACGTTTTCCGTTGTATTCCTTATCATTGACGTGACACGAACTGGTAAACTTTTTGAATATGATTTTTAAAATTTTCTGACGTGAGCCTGACTCCAGATAATTTCTCTTAATATTCAACAAATAGATGTCTTTGTTTTAATTTCATGTTTTGTTAATTTGTGTAGGCAGTGGATATATTTATGAAGCGTACCGGGTCGAGTCCTTTGTTTCAGTAGGTTGGAGTACCCAAAATGGTACACCTCCTAAATTTGACATGAACTGTTTCATCTTGCATTCGAAAATCTAATCCTTTAAAATGTTACTATGTCAAGTGATTGACAATTTGGAGATATTTTCTAACTGGCAGTTATATCGCTAGAAATACTGTAAGCGTGCAGATTTAGCGACAATCATATTTTAGCAGCATTTGTCAAATTTGATTGCACTTCATTTCAATATATAGTTTATAAAAGCTATGATGGTGATTTAACATCACGTTAATCTGTTCAAATTACTACAATTTGACTGCCCAAACAAGAACGTTTCAAGTTTTAATTATTTTTGTGGTATCCGAATTGTAACACAGGTTTGACATTGTACAATGGAACCTCCTTAAAAAATTGGAAATCATGGTAATAATGTCTTATGCAATCGCTTAAAGTGATATATGTTCTGAACATAATGTATGTTTTTGAAACGAGTAAATTCCAGAAAACTATTAAAAGAGTACTTTTTTGTGTTTTTTTCACTTCATTAGGCCGATGTTCTTCGGACCGACTTAAAACAACGGTTCCTGGAGCTTTGTTACTTATGTAAATCTGTGATCTGCTGTCGGGTTACACCTCTACAGAAAGCAGAGGTCGTCGATCTGATCAAAACAAACACGAAGTCTGTCACTCTGGCCATTGGTGATGGTGCTAATGATGTTAGCATGATCAAGAGTGAGTCATCTTTTAGTTGTTATATAGGCGTTATTCTTATAATTTTGCGATAATGCTTAGAATATTAAAATAATGCATTATTTTTTGCCCCTAAATTTTGTCGCAGATTGGGAACTGGTGCTTCAGGCAGAAAAGTATCAATTTTAGTGAAACAAACTGTCTTACATTGTATTTATGTAATCAAAAATCAATTCAGAGAGTATTTTAAATCATTACCTTACATTATGATCTTTATCCAATACATTAATTGCGAGAAAAACTATAAAATATTTAACAATAAGTAACAGGTATGACATCAATATACTATTGTATGTTATTGGTATGCTATTTAGTCCAGCAGAAAACTACATATTTTCAGAAGAATTGTGCACAAGGTGGTAAAAGCGCCAAATTTGGCACAGATTTTCTTCAGAGTTGTAACTTCCAGTGTAGGGTGATGGCGGCCATTTTCCAAGATGGCCGCCAAAACTGTTAAGTTTACTGTTATGGTGACTCTAAAAGACACTTTGATTATTTGTTTTGTGCATTAACCCATGTTTTTATAACTGCATTTACTTAATTTAATGATTCAATTCCGTTTTAGTTATTTAAACTATGTACAAGACGCCACCAGAGCAATCCAGAATCGGCAAATGGAAAAGTTTAAAAAAAGAAAAAGAAAAAAAGTGTTTTGTTCTACATATGTTTATACTATATATATGTGTTACCGTAATTTCATAATCAGTCATTATGTATAAAAAGGCAGAGGTCGTGCTACACAAAATACAATACAAACGAAGTGAAACGAGCTGAAAAAGGCATCAGAAAAAAGACATTGAAGTTGACGGTCCATCTGAGAAAAAAAGCTACCAGAAGAAGCCTGTCATGTAAAACCACCATTGGCGCATCAACATGTTTCTTTTGGGTTGCAAACTTCTGCGTTTGCTCAACTCCACCAATCATCAACTTTCGCTATCGATCAACGTGTTCACGAGTGTGCTATAAGGCTCCAAGATTTAGCTCTTCTAGCAAAGTTAAGTGCAGGAGACCTGGTAGCTCAAGAAGTCAAATACACGATAGGACTTCGCGAATGGAAACTGGTATTACTACAGAAACAGAATTGGATGAACGGGCGATCCATGGAGTAGAGCTTGTGGAACTCATCAGTTACATAGAAGATTTCCGATGTGTAGAAAACGTTGCCCAAGTCTTCAAGATGTCGGAATTAAGTAAAATGTATATTGATAGAATAAAAAAAACTGGAGTTGACCCACGAAAATCGACTACATAGCACCAGACAGATGAATAGAATTCTTGCTCATATTCCAGATATTGAGGCTCATAAGGAAGGATGTGATAATTTGTTAGTGTTCCAGTATGATGTAGGAGCTGCTGTATGCAAAGTTTGTGAAGAAGACTACGACCTAAATTATATGAAGATGAGGGCCGTATTATCAAAAATACGTCAGGATATTTTGACAACGGAATCAGTTTTTAACACACATTTTTATGTCATCATATGTATGTCAAAAATCGTCAGTGCCAAAATTTTTTCTGGCCTATGGTGATGCATTGACCTGATATCAAAAGAGAGGCATATTCGAAACAGACTCTTTCTATTTCACAAATACTGATGCGACAGACTCTTTCTGTTTCACAAATACTGATGCATAACACATTCAAGGGCGCAGCCACATCATGCGAGAAGGGAAACGCCTTTACCCGTTTATCGCGGTATAATGGTTCATCGTCAGACTAGGAAGCGGAACCTCATCGATATCCTGTTCCATCTTGGATTGTCAGTTTCTTATAACAGAGTATTGGCCATATCGACAGATATTACCAACTTACTTTGCCAATGTTACCAGTCGGACAATTTGGTATGCCCTCCCGCACTGAAGAACTTGTTCACCACTGCAGCGATAATATAGACAATAACCCCAGTTCGACAACAGCAAAAAATTCGTTCCATGGGACCGGGATATCTATCTTCCAACACCCCGATAACGACAGATCAGGCCAGGACAGACCACCTGTTCACGTCACATCCTCATCGAAGAGCCTCTCGACAAGTCTCCCAGTCTCGGACACAAGCATTTCTCTAGCTATTTTCCACACGAAACCCCCTATACCGTCCACACAATTTGGACATCACTGATACAGAAGAAAACTACATGGAAAGTCGTTACAAGGAACTCATGTATTGAACAAAACAAAATATATTATGACATGTTATTGTTTTTGTATGCTGCTAAATAAAAACCAATTATCTGATTAGCAGATATACATTTTAATTCTGTTAAAATATACTATATATCATAGGTTGGCAGAGACTGTATCTAAGATGGCTAAAGATGACCAGGAAATCGACGAGGAAACAACAGTGTGCTTGGTCGCGTTTCACGCACAGACAGGTCCCGTCAGAGAAATCGTCCCAGTATTAGCATCTCCTCTATCGCTGTTCGATGATGAGGACAAATCCGTAGCAATGATTCTTCATTCAATTACTTTAGTACAGAAGTGTGTCCGGGAACTGAATCCTTGGCAGATTTCTGTCATCGCATTTGATCAGCCTCTGTACGCCATCGCCAAGACAATTCATTGGAACTGGCCAAACATTTACGGAAAGGACAAACGCGTGGTAATGTTCGGGGGTCTTCACATCGAAATGGCTATCCTGAAATTTTGGCTGGACGGGTCTGGATGGACGAGTGCTCTTGTGCAAGCCAATGTTGCTTCTTCGGGAACTGCTGAGTCATTTCTGAAAGTATCAAATGTTTCCAGAACCAGACGCGCACACCAGGTGACCCCGTGCTCGTTATATATTCGCCTTCAGACTGCCTAAGAATTTGTTGACGCGAGTTCGGAAGAAGAGCCACCCGATTATGACACCTGGTGCAAGAAGATGGCAGAGAATTAAGAGTCCGCAGTTCCAATACTGGATGCATAACTTCACATGTGAACTGAATGCACTTTTGTTTGTACGATCTTTTCGGGAAGGGAACTTCAGTCTCTACTGTGAAACGCTGTCAAAAGTTTTCCCATGGATGTCCGCGCTGGACCATGTAAACTACTCAAGGTGGTTATCTGTGCACGTCAGGGATATGTATACAATGAACGAAGTATGCCATGAGTTTTTGGTAGGGAATTTTGTGAACCGTAAGACGAACCACAAGTTTGGCAATAGACAACGCACATGAACAAAACAACAAAGTACTGAAAGCTGATGGAGGAGCTATTGGCTTGACCAAAAGCCCGGTCGTCCCCAGACGATGGATGGTCGCAGGTCGCAAGATGGCAAGATTAGCAAAGGAGTTCGAAACTTTAGTTCGACCTCAATCAAATATAACCGTTTCATATCACGAGGACAAAAAGTAGTGGGGAAATCTTTCCTAACAAACGTTAGATCTATGGTGGAAACGTTGGACGAATTTGGAAACCCCTTTACAGACGAGAGTGGAGACTTGCTTGTCCTGGACACAAAGGATATTCCATGTACTCCTGTGGGGGAATGTGTACACTGAATTTTCTGAACAAGTTCGTCGGAAGTGTGATTGTAGAATATAAAATTATGCTTGACTACTAGTACAGTGGAACTCAGTTGATACGAGCTCGAAGGGACCGAGATGAATCTTCGAGTTATCCGAGTGTTCGAATTAAACGAGTTATCATGTCTTCTGACGGTCTCTTTACTTGGTAAAGATAGACAAGTTCCATGTAATAAAATGATGTGAACAAGAGAGATGTCAAAATCGCCGATGGTAGTTGCAAAATTATAACAATAAAACCTAAAAACGGCATTTTCGGCGAACTCATTGTCCACAAAATTTAATTTCGAGTTAAAAGAAAATTGATTTTTTATGTATGAATTTTGTCATTCGGACTCAAAATTTACTTCGTATTATCCGAGTTCTTCGAGTTTTCCGAATTCGAATTATCCAAGTTCCTTAAACAAAGATAAAGAGGGAATTCGGCCGGGACCGGAAAAGTACTTCGTATTAAGCCGGGTTTTCGAATTATCCGAGTTCGTATCAACCAAGTTCAACTGTATATGAATTATTTGATGTTTAGCATGTACAACAGACCGTACATTGATGACTGACACATCGATTTGAAAATCTTTTGCTTTTACGCTTTCAAAACTCATTTGGACAGGTAACCATTTTTTCGACTCACTAGTTTCGCTCCAGGTACCATGATCAACAAGTTAATGTGACTTAATTTGTGATACCTTTACAATATCTAATTAATTTGGGAGTTACCCAGTGTATGGTCCTTTCAATTATAATAATTTTATTTTCATAAAGGTGGTCACCTTGACTCACCAAAATGTTCGTCTCACAAATGATGGTCTTCGTCAGGCTAGCATAAACGCTTTCACACAATATGTACAGGAGCGTACACTTTTTAAAATGTTATTGAAACATTGAATCATATTCCAAATGATTTACATATATTGTATATGTATAACATATTTATAACTGTATGTAGTTACAATTTTTCTAATCATGGTTTTCATTTCAGAACGGTTTTTTAAAATGAATTCTTGCTATAGACTTGTGTTCTTTACTTTTCCTAATTTTTGGGTGTAAATCAACTCTAACAAACATTTGGAAGTATTTAACAACAACAACAAAAACTTTGATTTTGATAATAAATTTTTCGAAGAAGTTGGCATGAATATCATATGTTAATGAAAAAATGAGGTGGCGGCCATTTTGAAAAATGCCGCCATGTTGGTCACATGACATATGCAGATTGCCCCCATCGCTCAAATTATTCAGAATACCCTATAGAATAACTGTGCCAAATCTGGTGCTTTTACCACAAAGTGCACAATTCTTATGCTAATCTTCTGGACTAATTGTACGTGCATTGAAAAAGTTAAGGCTTAATCAATCAATCATCAATCAATCAATTTTTTTATTCCTCAAATATGTGATTTACAAAGCAAAAGAAATTTCACAATATCTTACAATGCTTGTATCTAACATTACATGTTAATTATATTTCATCTTGTAGTTTCTTCTAATTAAAATTTGTTCTAGAGAATCACTTTTTGTGGTTGTAAAACGTTCTAGATGTGATTTCCAAAAATTCTGCGCTGTCATTTAAGAGAAGTTCGTATTCTTCCTGTGATTGTTGCTTGTTCTTGAATGCTTCACAATCCATTCCAAGTAGTATTCTCAAAAATGTTAATGTGAAATATTATCTATGTAGGTACATAATTCGGGTCCATAAGTCGCGAAAATCTTTATAATAAAATTAATTAGATGTGAAATGGAGAATGGTGATCAATATACAGTTCCTCGCAGTTTTTACATATTTTCTTATTCCATGTTGGAGTATAAGTTAACATTTTGGTTACATATCGTGATGTATGTGCGATGAATTATACGTACAGTGTATATTTTGGAAGCGAAGAAAATCTCCGTCCGCAAGCATTCGACCCCTTAGCAACATATTTTCATAGTAATATATCGATGAATTTACCAGTCTTTTCCACACAATTTTGGAGGGAAATTGTGCTGTCTTGACATATTTAATCAAATGTTTTTGAAGATTATAATCTTTTAAAATATTAATAATATCGGGTATAAATCCAGTTTGTACAGCTGAATTATCAAGATACTGGTATAAATGAGACAAAAATATCTGTTTTGTTGAAGTTTTTTGGCGGCAAGTTAAGAACGTGTTATTGAACGCAAATCGGTAGCTTAATGCACAGCATACATACGATCACATACATGTTGAAACGATAAATTGCATGACAACATGATTAAATGATAAACAAACATTCTCAAATACACAAAACGTTTCGGAAACTGTTAATGCTATTTAAGGAAAGAAAGGCTCACATTAGCTTCTATTTGTTACGCTATGAGGTATTGTGGTGTAATCATTATTTATGAGACGCCACTATTCTACAAAATGTTGAGCATGGAAACTGATTATATTACTTTGAAATCCCGCCTAGATAGCAAGCAAATTTTGTATTATAGTTCTCTTTTTATGATTCAGCAATAGACAATCTTATTTAAGGAATTTTAATAAATCCTATAGTATACGCATCCGGTAATGTTGTGTTAACCTAGTAACGATAAAAAATAGTTCCCTTTTGCATCTCTATTTATTTTTTATTGTTGTTTTTGATGGTGTTTTTTTATTGATTAGTGGTCAATTAAGTGATTTTGAAGAAAAGTTAGCTGCTGGGAAACTTTGTTGCTGTGTTAAATCAAATTGAATAGAATATGAAAAAAATGTTAAACAAATACTATTTCTAAGCTCAAAATTCAAATTTGTCATTAATTGCGTACAAATATCTACATATATTGGATTAGTTGTCCACAAAATGTATGTGTTGTTCTATTGCGGTCATTTCGATACCTCATTTGTTCAATTTGGTTTATAGATGTCAATGCTACATATGTATGACTATTTTTCATTTTCTATTTACATTCAAGATGGTGACCATCTTAATGACGTCATAACTGGAAGTTCATCCAAACTTATGCAATGTTAACATTTTCATTGGTGATCAGGTGGTCATAAGGGTTCGGAAAAACATTGATTCGAAGCTTTGGTGGGCGCACGTGGAAACCTTTTTACCCATGACGTATAACGTTGTCATCAGTCAATGTATTACAGCAATTGACAATCAATCTTTAAATTAAACTATATTTTATGTTGAAGATGTATCTGTTCACATACATTTACAGCTGCACATATCGGTGTTGGTATCAGTGGCCAGGAAGGACTCCAGGCTGTCCTAGCTAGTGATTACTCTATCTCTCAGTTCAGATACCTCGAACGACTCCTTCTGGTTCATGGACGATGGTCGTACTTCAGGATGAGCAAGTTCCTCAGATATTTCTTCTACAAGAATTTTGCATTTGCATTGTGTCATCTCTGGTTTGGTTTCTTCTGTGGTTTTTCTGCTCAGGTAAAGCATTCAGATTATTTTATAAATAAAATAGATTGATTTCATTGTAAATTTGAATAACTTCAAAACAAATAACATGATTTATGAAATAAAATATTCATATAGACTCCTCGGGTAATACATAAATTCAAGCAAGAATTATTTTCAATATTTGTATTACCAGTGAATAAATTAGTAAGTTAATACCTTCGATGATAAAACATACGATATAGTAACGTATTGAAAAGATTGTTGGAATCATTTATTGAATTATAGATATGGCTATTAGTGATTTTCACAAAGAAACTCGTCTCAGTTGCAAAATATTGTCTATCATTTGTTAACGCTTTCTTTGATATAGTATCATAATATTGCAAGCCCCTCCACCCACTATCCAACCCCTCCCTCGTTGTTAATAAGAACGTGTCCGCTCAGAAAGTTATAGCTAGTCAACCACATTTCCGTTAGAAAACGTTGAATATTTGACAATTAAACAAATCAACACCTAAAGTCATTAGTGGTGATTGTTTTTTTTCAGACTGTCTTTGATCCATTTTTTATTTCATTTTACAACCTTTTCTACACATCATTGCCCTGTCTTATTCTTGCTGCGTTTGATCAGGTAAGACATTTTCATTTATTTTACTTCCCTTTCATACTTTACTATTCAATTAGACACAATTTGTACATTGTAAAACACCAATCAAATTTTTGTATCTAATATATTTGATACAAGCAATAAAGAGGGTATATGGTTATGTTTAAACAGTTAATTTATTCAGAAATACTCATCAATATTATGTTTCTATGAATTTAAACCACATCGAATTATTACTTACAGGATGTAGATGACATATCTTCTCTAAAAAAGCCTGAACTATATACACCAGGTCGTACTGGCGAGCTATTTAATAAGAAGGTGTTCCTATGGGGGGCAGCAGAGGGCATTATAACGTCATGCATCCTTTTCTTCATTCCATACGGAGCTTATCATATGGGCAATAATGACATCGATCACCAGTCATTTGGAGTAGTGGTGGCATTCATTTTGGTGGTGGCCGTCAATATACGGGTAAGTTCCGAATGTTGAGGTGTAACATCGCTTACAAGACATCCCATATTGTTACATTGTCATGTCCTTAAATTTAGGATGTCAACAAGTTCGTGAATATTCACATTTGCGGATTTAAAATACAATGAAAAGTCATATCAGTATACGTGATGTAAATGTAAATTTGGGGATATCAACTTTTGCGAATGTTCTTATTTCGCGAAAGAATTCTTTATACATCCAAGGTTCATCTATTGTTGCCATGATATTCGTTGAAAAACAACTGAAATTTAATTTCAGACGTTATTAGAAGAGGGCGAATTGTGATTTCGGCTAAACGAAACTCTGTATGCAGACTAATATAACGGAGATTACGTATGAGTTCAAAAATCAGAATTATTCGACCGTATAGCCCTTGTAATAACACTCAATATTCACATCGTGACATGATAGTTTGAGTAAAATTATTAACCGATCTTTACGCAGATCTAGACTAACATCATTACTAAAGCTGACAATGGAAGTTAAAAAGTATACATTTGAGTTTAAATTTTTTTTCCAATATTTCATTATTAAAATTCGTTTCCGAGACAACCCCTTGCGTTTCTAAGAACGGACAGTCTCCATTTTTAACTCTCCTTAGATACAACACCGGGTACCGACCCATATATAAAGCGTGTGAACCACACACACGTGTAATCAGTCGCTGTTCATCGCTCGCTGTTCAAGGAGTAATAACTAAAACATGGGTTGCTCTAGATCTACTGTACTGTATACCCAAGAAGTATTTACGAGTAACCTGAGGCCGTCCCATAAGAATAAAATGGTAAGTACTGTCAATGTTTTCTCCAATAAAATTTCTAAGAACCATATATATATCTGTACAGTTGAATAAAAAGTAATGAATGAGTTCATACCTTCTTTCCACTTGCCAGATCCATTTTGATCATAACGTAAACAAACTCGAAAATTATAATAGTAGATAACATTATCAAACTAAAAATAAACACTGCACTCACCCGACAAGGTTTCATTGAAGTAATTTTCTCAGGTAGATCACAAAATATGTCAAATACGTGCCAATAAAACACTTCAATATACATAAGATTATTACACGCACATGTACACGTGAGTGCCTTCGGTAGTTTATATATATGGAAGCGTCACTTGTTCGGGACAGGTCACGTGCACGAGGCCAGTCGAGTTCATCGGGTACAATAGTTTACGTTGATATATGTGGATGAATTATTATTAGGATTTCTATTCATTTGTGTAGAAAATTCAATTTGTGAAAAATCTAAATGACATTATGGAGGAGTTGACAAGTTTGCTTGCTAAAACAAGCCCTGCACATATTTACAGGTAAGGGGTTTGCTTATTAGGCCGGGATCTAGGGGGGGGGGGGTCCACGTGCACCCCCTAAACTTAACAAACCAATGTTTTTCTGAAGCCTTATGACCCACTGATAACGAAATCGAGAGGTAACATTGTATAAACTGGGATGAACTTCCGGTGATAACGTCATCAAGATGGCCGCCATCTCGAATTTCACTAAAGATTGAAAAATAGTCATAACATTGACATTTTTCAACCGAAGAAGACAAATGAGGCATCAAAATGACCACAATAGGACAACAAATACAGATCAGCACCATATAATCCAATATATGTAGTCATTTCTACGCAGGAATTGAAAAAATCGGATTTTAAGCTCAAAAATGGTATTTTTTTTGCAAATTTTTCATATTTGGCTTGACACAGCAAAAATGTTTGCCAACAGCAAACTATTGTTTCTAATCAGTTATTTGACCTCTTATCAATAAGTAAAAACAACATCAACAAAGAAAACAACGTTAACATCGTATAAGCTCTGGTTATGACGTCATCAAGATGGCCGCCATCTCAAATTTCACTAACAATTGAAAAATAGTCATAACATTAACATTTTTCAACCGAAGTAGACAAATAAGGTATCAAAATGATCATTATAGAACAAAAAATTCATATCGGGACCACATAATTCAATATATGTAGTGATTTCCAGGAAGGAAATGAAAAAAATCAGATTTTAAGCTCAAAATTTTTTTAGCAAATTTTTCATATTTGGCTTGACGCAGCAAAAATGTATACCACAACAAACTATTATTCGTAAACAGTAATTTGACCTCTAATCACTCAGTAAAACAATAAAAATATATAGAGATACAAAAAAAGAATTATTGTTATACCATCATTTGGTTTACAAAACATCACCGGGTGCGTTTACAGGGTATATGATTGCTGATTTTTCCAAACCGCTGACACTACAATTTCCGGATGTCTTAGAATTTTCTGAAGATAACATTGGCAATTGACGATTCATATCTTAACACATTTGAATTTTAAGTTGGCTTAATATCTAAGTGGGACTTGACAATTTCCTAACATAATCCATTTTCATGTTCGAAAGTTTGTAGACTAGTAGCGTCTCAAAATGAATTTTTACAGCACAACGCCAACTAATAGGGTATCAAATTAAAACTGAAGAAAGCATTTGTTTCCGTTAATACCATGACACTTTCCGAAATTTGTTTCCTTTAGAAATAGCGCATCCACTGTTAACTTTATTTTTCGGTGTATAACGTAAGGAAATGTCATATGGTTACTGCAGTATCACATATTTTGCGAAGGGTTGAGTTGCTTTTCCATAATTCGCATGAAGCACAATTCCTCGTTCTTGTGAACCCTCAGTGACCATAGATGGCACAGGTGGGTTATTTGAGGTCATAAATGAGGTCTACAGTGAAGTTCCTCTCTTTGCCAAGTCTTGAGAGCACTGTAGAAAACTTTTTCTGGATAGTCTTCAATGGTGTATCCACGCATACACCAGATGCGACAAAACCAGTACCTTCAAGGGACTAGGGAAAGTCTGACCAATGAAATTTAACATTTATGACCTCATTAAAGACCTCGAGGATATCACCTGTGCCATCTATAGTCGCACGTGTGTCCACAAGGTTGATAAATGGTGCTTGAATCATTCCCCAATTCGAAGAATCTGGATCTGGTGTAATTTCCTGAGAGGTCTGAAACAACATATACGATATGTTAGAATCTGAAGGAGATCCCACATCTCTGAACCTGTTGTTCCTAATTTATAATTTGGCCATGGATGGGTCATGAAAGATGACAGGCTAGAACACCACTGGTAATGTAGTGTCACATCAGCTCATCGACATCGGAGACGACGCTCTGGCTTTCGACGAATTGGATAATGATATCTCGATTACTCTGATTTGGACTGCATGTACCAGCTACCAGACATGCCGAGTCACGTCAGAGGATAGTGCAATGAGGCGGGAAACGCCGCACAAGGATAATGGCTATAATTGAGAACCAGTGAAAGAAATATGTGACATATTGTGGTAACCATCTGCCATTTTGCAAAGGAAAAAATGAACACTGTAGTGTCAGCGGTTTGGAGTTAGAAATATAGCATATACTCAGTATACGCACCCGGTGATGTTTTGTAAACTTAATGATGGTATAACAATAATTCTTTTTTTGTATCTCTATATATTTTTATTGTTTTACTGAGTGATTAGAGGTCAAATTACTGTTAACGAATAATAGTGTGTTGTTGGTAAACATTTTTGCTGCGTCAAGCCAAATATGAAAAATTTGCCAAAAATTATCATTTTTGAGCTTAAAATCCGATTTTTTCATTTCCTACCTAGAAATCACTACATATATTGAATTATGTGGTCCCGATATGAATTTTTTGTTCTATTATGATCATTTTGATACCTTATTTGTCTACTTCGGTTGAAAAATGTTAATGTTTTGACTATTTTTCAATTGATAGTAAAATTTGAGATGGCGGCCATCTTGATGACGTCATAACCGGAGCTTATACAATGTTAACGTTGTTTTCTTTGTTGGTGTTGTTTTTATTGATTGATAAGAGGTCAAATAACTGATTAGAAACAATAGTTTGCTGTTGGCAAACATTTTTGCTGTGTCAAGCCAAATATGAAAAATTTGCTAAAAAATTACCATTTTTGAGCTTAAAATCCGATTTTTTCATTTCCTGCGTAGAAATAACTACAGATATTTGATTATATGGTCCTGATATGTATTTGTTGTTCTATTGTGGTCATTTTGATGCCTCATATGTCTTCTTCGGTTGGAAAATGTCAATGTTATGACTATTTTTCAATCTTTAGTAAAATTCGAGATGGCGGCCATCTTGATGACGTCATAACCGGAAGTTCATCCCAGTTTATACAATGTTACCTCTCGATTTCGTTATCAGTGGGTCATAAGGCTTCAGAAAAACATTGGTTCGTTAAGTTGTGTGTGTGTGTGTGTGGGGGGGGGGGTGCACGTGAACCCCCCTAGATCCCGGCCTATATGCATTAGCAGGTGATACACAGTGGACAACTGCTAGGTGGATATGTACATGAATGAGCGCACGTGTACCGATTCACACGTATTGTATCCAAGCAGATTTGGCGACTGATCTGAACACAAGGTTACTGTATTAGAAACGAATTAAAAATAATTAAATCTTAAATGTATATTTTTTTAACTTACATTGTCACTTTAAGTATGATTTCGGATGAGTTCGAAATTCAGACTTATTGGATCGTAACTTACAGAGCTGTTTCCCTTATTAATAATAATCAGAATAAAATCTTCCCAAAGATTTATCATTATAATTATCATTCGAAAGTAACTAAAAAGGACCGATTTAGGTGGTCTATAAATAGTACACGGCTACACGGTACTTCGATACAAGTGTATGCTTGCGTCGTTCTCACGGGTAAAAATAATCTGGTAGCGTGTCTTCGTAATAATATATAATGGGATTGGCAACTAGGTCACGTAACTTTCGGCACTTCACTTTAAGCGATTAAAAAGCAGATGAACTCTTAAAAACATGTTACAAACTATGTACGACAATATTTCGGAAATGTTTATCTTTCATTTAACTTACCAATCATTGCCAACACTTCTATACAACTGGAGATATCCGAGAAAACATCACCAAATTCTGTCAATTTTCCAAACTACTAGCTACATATACCCGTGTCCAAAATCTCAAAAGCATACGGGGATATGTGGTCGCGGGAGGTTATCTCAGCATCAATGCCATTATGCGCCGCTAAAGTATGGTACATGTAGGTCCGGTGTAGACAATTTTTAACTAATAGTTTTATATTTGCTACTGATATTCCCAACTGCATATACCTAGTCATAATCATTATATAAAGTTGTTTGGGAGCAGTCATATCACGGTGGCCCCAGTTTATTAGTCAAGCAGACGATACATTGTACACTGTAGTTTTAAGTCACAGGAATTTCCAACCAACGTTCAATTTATTGTATTTTCTAGGTCATCTGACCCGAAGGGCCAGGATGACCTATAGCCATCATGCTTCGTCCATCATCGTGCGCCGTCCGCCATCTTGAAAACACATTTTGAACTTCTTCTCAAGTTCTACTGGTGCGATTTGGCTGAAACCTGCATGAAATGATCCTGACATGGTCCCGACAAAGTGTTGTAATTTTTTGGGTCGATCTGAAATCCAAGATGGCCGCCACAGCCGCCATCTTGAAAATACATTTTGAACTTCTTCTCAAGTTCTACCGGTGCGATTTGGCTAAAACTTGCATGAAATGATCCTGACATGGTCCGGACAAAGTGTTGTTATTTTCCGGGTTGATCTAAAATCCATGATGACCACCACATCCGCCATATTGAAAACACATTTTGAACTTCTTCTCAAGATCTACCGGTGCGATTTGGCTGAAACTTGCATGAAATGATGCTGACATGGTCCTGACAAAGTGTTGTTACATCTCTGGTTGATCCCAAATCGAAGATGGTTACCATTACACGATATCTATTTAATTTCCTATATGATTATTGCCAAGGTAATCAGATGACCGTTAAGGCCCTTGTGCCTCTTGTTTTTCTATATTCTTTATGGCATTTTTCTATATTCTGTAGAAATTGTCTATACATCATTATATAGTGTTTTCCTATAGCACATCCATCTGTTGACAGCTGGTAATTAGATTGGGGACACGCTGGCCCCTTAATCCGTGAAGTGATGAATTATCTACGGCCGTGGCACTAATCGTCAGCGGGGCTTCCTCAATTTTATTGCCCCTCTATTTCAGAGGTATTAATCGCCTCCCATCCCCATTGTCTACAACAAATGGCTACATCAGTCTGGAACATCTACCAGTGTCCACATCTATATTACACAAGGTCAATATTTACTTGTGGCTAATCGTTTTTCTAAGTATTATGTTCTAGTGTTATTGTCAATTTTGGTAACCAGAGTCCACTGCCACTGCAAAGATGCGAGGTGCTCCTGCAGCGCTCCTGTAGCGCTCCTGCATGTTTGGTAAAAAAAGGGGCACGAAACTGAAACTCGGGGAGTTTAGGTGTTTGCTGGTTTGAATGACGGAGTTCATGTGTTAGTTGGATTACTGTTTAAAAGCACGTTTCTATGCTAGAAAAGAGTGGAGTGGGTTACCCTGTGGACTGTAATTGTATCAAGAAGGCCGGGATCTAGGGGGGGGGGGGTGTCCACGTGCAACCCCCCCCCACAACTTAACGAACCAATGATTTTCTGAAGCCTTATGACCCACTGATAACGAAATCGAGAGGTTACATTGTATAAACTGGGATGAACTTCCAGTTATGACGTCATCAAGATGGCCGCCATCTCGAATTTAACTAAAGATTGAGAAATAGTCATAACATTGACATTTTTCAACCGAAGAAAACAAATGAGGCATCAAAATGACCACATTAGAACAACAAATACATACCAGGACCATATAATCCAATATATGTAGCTATTTCTACGCAGGAAATGAAAAAATCGGATTTTAAGCTCAAAAATGATAATTTTTTTGCAAATTTTTCATATTTGGCTTGACACAGCAAAAATGTTTGCCAACAGCAAACTATTATTTCTTGTCAGTTATTTGACCTCTTATCAATCAGTAAAAACAACAAAAACAAAAAACAAAGTTAACATTGTATAAGCTCCGGTTATGACGTCATCAAGATGGCCGCCATCTCGAATTTCACTAACAATTGAAAAATAGTCATTACATTAACATTTTTCAACCGAAGTAGACAAATAAGGTATCAAAACTATCATAATAGAACAACAAATTCATATCAGGACCACATAATTCAATATATGTAGTGATTTCTATGTGCAATAATACAAAAAAACCCACCCGCATTGAAAACAACACAGCAAAGTCGACTATTTGAAATGTAGTTTCACACCGGGATCCATTTCTCAATTGTCGATTTCAAAGACGTCGCAAAAGTATGCCGACACGACCCCACGCCCACACATCATTTTGTAACTACATGTATATAACCTCTCAACCAAGTATGATAATGGTACTTTGGAAACGGGTAGCTAGTAGCTAGTAGGTGGAAAATTGGCAGAATTTGACGATGCTTTCTCGAATATCTCCAGGTGTATATAGGTGTTGGCAATGAGTGATACGTTAAATGACAGATAAACATTTACTAAATACGGTCGTTTTTAACATGTTATCTGGTATACATGTGTTTTAGCCGCGTACAGTGAAGAGGGGGTGTCGGTGGTCTAATGATTTAGTTGCCATCCTTGACTTCAGAGAATGATAACAAGACAATTATTATGATATCTTTATTAAGATTTAAGGCCCCTTTTTGGTTCTCCATACAGTACAAAAAAAACAAAAAACGTATACTTCACAAAATAGAGGAAGTTGAAGCTATATATTTTGCATATGTATACTGTTATCTATTAAGAATATTTCAAACACAATGGAATGTGTGTGGACTTAATTTAAGAGTAGTTATTAGTTGGTAAAAACCGCATTTGTTCAACAAAATGATGATTTTTTTTTCTGCGAATCCTCAAGATACATATTAGCGTTACCGGGTTCGGCTCATACATAAGTAGTTTGTAGTCGGATCATCTACTCCATTCTATGCGTTAAAAAGAATGACACAATATGTACGCTCCATATTTAACAAAATATTACGACGTATGTCAGAATACCGAAGATTCGACATATTGGAACGATACTGCAATATAAGTTGTAACATAGGAAATTATACCAAAACAGACGTATACATAACTTTGAAATGAAGTATATATTTCTTTGAGGTCATTATCGTAATATAAACAATTTACCTCACCAGGCGCAAGAAAATAATGTAACAAATTCGGAGTGTAGAAAGTTATCTTTTCTAAAGCATCTACCCAGAAAACACCGGAAGCTACGAAATCAATACGCTGAAAGTGAAAGTATATCTGTAATGATACTTAACGATGCATTTTAGCATTACTACAGAGCAATTTAATTTCCGATGTCATGTTGAGACCAATGGATGTAGATGGTTATTTTATTTGAATGTTTACGTGTTTTATTTATTTCACTGCGGTCCATGTTGTTCATAATATAATGACTTCCGGTTTTTTGCGAGAGGGCATGCAGACAGCAACTGGGCAGAAAATGTTATTCATTTGTGTTGATACATATGATTGATTGTGGTAAGCACTGTTGATAAGTGATACATAGAATCACATTACATTTATTCATAATTGTAATCAACGATCAAATGGATAGAACGCTTGAATTCTTAGTCGAATTATCCAGCAATGAGGTTTGGCATTTGATGTGAATATGTCAACTTCCGGATGATTTTTACACGTTTAACAGTACACAATTTTCAGTTTCATAGGTATTAAAAACGTTTTTTCCTTTATGAAAGATTAAACAAAAACTTAATTGGTAATAATAAACGTATTTGAGAGAGTTTGTGTGTCCCTTGAAGATTGGATCAATACAATCTATGGAAGCCGTACTCTAACAATACCATATGATGGTAACACAACGAACGCGAACTTTGGAAACATATAAACAAAGCCAGTGATCTCACGATCACCGGAAGTACGGAAGCATGTGAGAGTCAATAACCTTCATAATATATTCTGTATTTTGTCAAAAAGTCAGTCACCCATTAAAATTGTTTTTTATGATAAATGGATGTGGAAACGGTGCATCCTAAAATTAGGAATGTCTAGTAAAGTAAGATTCCATTTATACATGAATGAGTTGGACATGGGAAAGGTGGGCGGTGCGAGGGGCTTATACCCTTCGTCATCTTGTAACAAGTATAATCGCGTATGTTTAAATATTTCAAAAAAATGAAGGTATTGAATATATATACCGAGGGTTTTTATTAGTTTAACGTCCTATTAACAGCCAGAGGCATTTAAGGATGTGCCAGATTTATTGATGGAGGAAAGCCAGGATACCCAAGGAAAAACAACCGACCAGCTGTCAGTACCTGGCAACTGCCCCACATGGGATTTGAACTCTCCACATAGAGGTGGAGGGCTTGTGGTTATATGTCGATATATCTTAATCACCCGGCCACCGCGCCCCCTAATATAGCAGATTTGTAACAAATGTAAAACAATGTTGCATGATTGTTGTGTTTTTAGTAACGAAACAGTGTGGTTTGTACATTATCATGATAGTGTTAAATACGGTCTCTGTCACTTAGCTGACAGAGCATGCATATGCTTAATTATTGGTCGGTAAAGTTGCAGATTTCCACTCTGGAGACCCGGTTTCAATTCCTCATTCCTGGTCGGGGCACTCGACTGGAATCATATGTATTTATCCCTGTTATTCTTTAATTGATTTAACTTTTACAGGGCTTTTTCTATGGGCTTTTTTGGGGACCTCATGCTCAATGAAAATTATTTCAAATTTATGCCAAATTCCAAAAAAATACAGTTTACTCCTAAAAACTTCCTTCCAAATTTGCAAATTCGAAAAATTGAAAAAAAGTCCTGTTTAAGGATTCTGTTGTTTTGTCAACAAATATTGATTTGAAATATAGAACATCAATTAATATATGCTGTTTAATGGTAAAAAAATTATGTCCCCTGGAAAAAAAGCTTATCGTGCACTTAATGAGATCAATCTGTAACAGGGCGAAACTACTGTGTCGCCAGCCGGACTTGAAGCTGCTACCCGGTCCTACTTTACCTGTTAACTTAGTTCAAGGGAATTTCCCTCTAGTCTAGCCTGAATCTAGGAGCCTGCAGTATCCCTTTATTATACTTAATACAAAACGATAAAGTTTGTTACCGTACACATATGAATAACGCATATGCACAGTTAGTAAAATATTAGATTTATAAGTTTTCCTTTATGAAAATTATTTTTTTTCTTTTATTATTTCAGTGGAAAAAAAATGAGAATCACGAGATGGCTCTGCAGTATATTTTTAACCTAGGTACAAAAATCATGTATATAAAATTCATTGTAGTATGATTTAAAAATATATGTACTGTCTCCTTCCGCTCTGTCAGCTGCACTCTTTTCAGGTAATAGCATACCCTGTCTCAATTAGATACAGTAAAATAAAACATGTCTATAAAGGACACCAAAGGGACATAGCAAAATTGCCCTTTAATATAGACACCTATTTCTCCTTTATACAGAATACTATAAATAGTACATTTCACCAAATGGGACTGACTGGTTTGTCTTTTTATAGAAAGGGTCCTTTGGCCTTTACATAGAGGTGTCCTTTGTAACAGGTTTGACTGTATTGAGATGAAGGCATTTCCAGTTGAAATAATAACTTGATAATATTAGGATTTATATGATTTTGTACATATATTTTGTGTATATTTTAAGGAATAGTGCCTAGCTATTGATTGACCAGAATAATTATTTGAAGTTCACAATTAAATATCTTTTTGTTTTGTTTTGTAGTTCGGATGATCAGTTGTCAGTAGCAGTACAGCAGTTACCTCTGGCTCTATATTACAAAGCAATATACAAACTAAAGTCATTTGATCACTTCTATTAGCACCTTGAATTAAAGCCAGAGAAGCGGAGGTTACATCAGGAAAAAGATGACAGAATGTTGTATATCAAGTTTTTACAAAGAAGATCCATGTGGAGCTGAAACAAATTTTATGACATATTTTACAGAATGTGATATTTAAAGATGTTTAATGAACACGAAGATTATACACACCCATATGACTGTTACAACAATCATAATTGAATAAACTGGAATTTGTGTTTTGTGTGCAATACTATATTATAAGGAATGATAAAATGAGTAGATGAATAGATGAGGTGGTATTATTGACACTACCGTTTTTTTAAGTTATTGCTAGAAAATTACATCCGCATAATAATAGGGCCCTTCATCATTATGTCCATCTGTTCTTGGTGTAAAAAGTTTAGTTAGTTACAAAAGGCCAATTTGCAAGAAATTATGTAAGATTCAAGCATGTGATACATTGTATGTAAATGTGCATATTTTCGTTCCATTAAAGATTGGTAAAAAATCTGGTTTCTTTTTATTGATAACTTGACAGTCCTAGGTAATGCTTTCTTATTGTCTCTTGTCTGTCGTCGAACATCCTCTGTAGTCAACACCCTCTGTAGTCCATCACACCCTCTGTAGTCCATCAGGTCTTCATATATTGAAGGACTCTAAAGTTCTTAACAAAATTGTAAATTTCACGACCCTTAGCTTGGGCCTCAGATTTTCGTCTGGGGAGGGTAGGCCAATACTACAGTTACATAGGGATACATGTTTTGATAATTATCTGTTTACTAGTAATTTAGTATCTCAGGGGAAAAATGAACATTGTTAGAATTAGTTATCAGTATGAGATCATTGGGACCTGGTTGGAGTTTTCATTACTTTTCAACCAACCGTATATAGACTATATTTATTGTATTCATAAATACATATATCTGCATTATAGTACAAGATTTATAAATTTAGTATGTCCTAGTAATAAAACCAAAAAATAAAAAACGAAACAAATAGTGGAACAAATATGTATGGTTTCTGAGCCATAGGACCAGATAGGCAGACTAAAAGTGGTCAAACTGACCAAGATGTCTATAATATTTTTCACCACATCCAGGTATGCTCTTTAATACTCATTACTTTTAAGAGTCTTATTTTTCAAATACCTTTTCCCAAAAGAGTGCATTTCCTGAATCTAGGATATCAGTCTTTCCCAAAAGCAGAAAAGTAAGAAAAGTTCACTACATGTATACAGTTTTCATATGAAAATGAAACAAATCCTTTGACCATTATTTATTCAATTGGAATACGATTTTTCATACAAATTTAAATACATATGTAATGGTTACTTGATTTTGATTTTGATATGCATCTCTTTGAGTTCTGAATGCTCTTTTACCAAAAAGGTCAAAATCTTTTTTAAGTTCTTTGTAACTCAAGTGTCATTGAAGGCCATCTTATCTTTTGTTTCAATAAAATTTACTAATAAAACATTTATTTCTTTTCAAAATATACTACATAATTACAAGGAAATGAGATTTAAATTGCATTTATTCTAGAAAATATTCTTTTACATGTAATAATGATACAAATGAACTTGCCCTATAGGCCTCCCTACATTGTATGGAAAAAGTAGACCATAAGTGCCATTTTGGATTTCTTCTTCATTTGTTAACAAACTTTTATTAGCCGATTTTAAATGTTTATCATTGAAGTATATTAACCAAAGGCATAGCATGACATAGAAAATAACTTACAAAACATATTTTAGTTCCTTTTCCAACAATATATGACTTGACAAAGTCTGAGGATTTGCAGCAAAAAGTCATCAATTTCGAGGTTCTAACTACGTCTTAGAAGTGTTTTTATATAAATAGTTTATTCACATGGATAGACTGTTTCCTACTGATCATTCTGATATATAGAATGTATGTTTTATTTCATTTTTTGAACTTTAATTCTAACTAGAAAAACACACTCTAGAAAGGGGACCTTCCGTCTTAACAACAAATTGCGTAGCCCTGTAGTCGTTCTTAATTGGGGTAGCTCGGCAATAAATGTTCATTTCATGAGTTTTATGAAATGAGTCTTAGAATTGTATTGAGAAAATCCAGCGGTGGCCGCCATTTTGTCCCGCCGTCCTCAAACTCCTTTAATTCTATTGTTTCTCTCATGACGTCATTATGAATTTACAACCAATGAAAATCGCTCCATGTCATGTTACACTAATGACATATGCAAAAATTTACAGGGGGGAATCACTGAATATAAGGTGAATTTTGTGATAAACTAATATATTTAACACTTCTTTTTTAAACATTTTCACGAACGGAATTTAGGATAGTGATGACCCAAATCTTAAAAATAAAAATAAAATGAATACAGTAGTAATATCAATTGATACGTGAACATAATATATTCACATACATATCATACGTATATAACGTACTAAAGAATGGTAGTGGTATGTAAACGTATAAATTGATTATTATATTTGCTCGCAATTTTATTTGAAAATAGTGGTCGTAACCTTTTAAATCTAATCAAGATAAATATTAAAGAAATGATATGTTGTTATTTAATATTTTTGTACAATTATTTTTGAGTATGTTATGTTACAGTGTGCCCTGGACACCTCCTACTGGACAGGCTTCAACCATGTTGTGATATGGGGGAGTATATTATTTTATTTATGTTTAACTCTGGCCATGTATGCCAACGTGTGGAACTACGAGTATATAGGCACAGACATTCAGGTCTACTCTACTAGTAACTTTTGGCTCTGCCTTGTCTTAACAAACGTCATTCTCCTTGTACCTGTCATCGCATATAGATTTTACTTACTACTCAAAAACAGAATTTTAGTATACCCAGGTCACTTCTCCGAAGCTTCAATTACTTCTTCGCAAGATCAAATCACACGTTCTGAACGCTCAGGAGATTTAATCACCTCTCTGCGAGATCAAAACGAACGTTCTGAACGTTCAGAAGCTTCAATCACCTCTCCGCATGATCAAAACGAACGTTCTGAACGTTCAGAAGCTTCAATCACCTCTCCGCAAGATCAAACCACACGTTCTGAACGTTTAGAAGCTTCAATTACCTCTTTGCGAGATCAAACCACACGTTCTGAACGTTTAGAAGCTTCAATTACCTCTTCGCGAGATCAAATCGCACATTCTGAACGTTCAGGAGATTCAATAACCTCTCTACAAGATCAAAACACACGTTCTGCAGGCTCAACGAGATCACCCGGGCAAATTCTTTTCCCCGTTGAAGAGCGTCCTGAGTATAACGCTTTTTAGCTGCGATGACGAAGCTTTCAACAACGGACGGAAGATTTCTGACAGATTGTCGTCGTCAGAGCTGCGATTTCGTCCCATCGACCGTTTGTTTGTTTGATTAATTAACGTCCTATTAACAGCTATGGTCATGTAAGGACGGCCTCTCCTGTATGCGGTGTGCGGCGTGTATGTTGTGCGAGGTGCGTGTTTTGGGAGACTGCGGTATGTTCATGTTATGTCTTCTTGTATAGTGGAACTGTTGCCCTTTTTATAGTGCTATATCACTGACGCATGCGGCCGAAGACACCAAGCAACACACCCCACCCAGTCACATTATACTGACAACAGGTGAACAAGTCGTCCCACTCCCTGTATGCTGAGCTCTAAGCAGGAGCAGAAACTACCACTTTTATAGACTTTGGTTCCATCGACCGTAGTGTTGCCGTCATGTAATTTTGTAATTAAATTCAACAATATCAAACATCTATAACATAAACTGATCATTTATTTACCCACCTCCATGTCTAAATTATGTTTTTAAGCTTTTTTGAATGGCTCAAATCTCCGACACGGCTCACTTGGCCGCCATAATACTTCTCGGTAGAAAGTCTCACACTCCCAATATATCAACTAGTACCATATATGAAACGACCTACAAATTTTCACTACGAAAGTAATGACATGTCGCAAAGTTTTTAACATGAACTTAAAATTATTTTTTCGCTAAATTCTGAATAATACTTACATTTGTTTAGTGTCACTATGTTTATTCTTATTTTTTTTAACTTTTAAACATATTTATCTCTTGAGTGTTTCATTTCGTCACGGTTTCCGATAAATCAAACATGGCGGCGTATTTGAACAGAATTATACGTGTGTTGCGTTTGCCTTGCGTTTTACCACTAATAGTTGATTAACATTATAATGGAAGGGTTTGTGAAGTGAAAATTGATTACAGTTTTCAGAACAATATATTTACATAAGGATATTATCCTAAATATATATTTTTATAAGTCTCAAAGTGCCCAATGTGGATCACACCTAGGCTTGTAATACTATCGGCAACGGGGTGGAATTCATACTCTGCCGGGAACGGAGTGTGATTATTCGTTCTAAACACCTTTGTGCTGTACCGGTAGAGCTGAACTATAAGCTAACTCTATCGTTATGACCTACAATGTAAATGATGTCAAAACAGTTCAAATAAGTGTTTTGCGTAATATATTCAGATATGCCTTTCTAATGCCATGCTCTATTACCTCAACAGGGTAACAATGAGTCTTAATATATTGTTGTAACTGACTGTTGTATTTACTTCTTACTAACAGTTGTAATAATCATTGAGGCAAGATTAAAAGGAATATTTACTTTAGTATGTTTACTGTGATAAGAATAGAAATTAAGGTAATTATGAGCATCTGTTGCTTTACAATAAACCAAAACATCTAAAACTGGCATAGAAATTTCATTACACATGTATAACAAATTGATGGATGGAGATCATTCAACAAAGGAACTAAAATATCTACATCCTTGTCTGGAGGCCATATGATAAAACAATGTTGTCGTAAAACAAAGAAAATCAATTTATAAAAATATTAATACCAAATCTCAGTAGGCCATAATAGAAAATGGCGCAACTTCATATTATTGTTATGTTAACGTGTTCTAGAGGTAGGTCGTTGAGCTTTATTTTTCATATGTTCAACTCTACATGGACACGTACAATTTTCATACAGTATTCATAATATCATTTACTGTAGAGCCACGTATTTAATGTTATGTTATATATTTGTATTTAATATTTTAAATGCAATGTAGATGTGTTAATATGATTTAAACAAATCTATAGTGTAATTTTATATACAATGGTATTGGGCACACGTTTTCCAACTTATATGAAGCCCTCTCCCTACAGAATTATAATTAATTATATGACAAAAAACACAAAAAATGGCCAAATTATACATATTTACAAGATTTTATAGAGAGAGTGAGAGAGAGAGAGAGAGAGATAGAGAGAGAGAGAGAGAGAGAGAGAGAGAGAGAGAGAGAGAGAGAGAGAGAGAGTTTATTTTAACATATGTATATAATAACTTAATTCATTGATATGTATGTATTTGTAATCACACCCGATGATGACGACCGTGTTAAGTTTCATATTTGTTTAAAGAATAAATACGTGAAATAATTTACTTTGTGTCCGTATGATTATTTTAATGAATCAAAAGTGCATTGTTTCCAAATTATACAATCGATTCTCCTTAATTACTGTCTTAAAATAAACTCCTGGAGGACTAGATATGGTAATTGCTCATTTTGGCCCCTAAATCTACCAAATTTGAAATTAAGTATTTAGATATTAAGTTGTTGCGTTTGAAATATTGAGTATGTCCCTGATAAAAACTAAATGATATTTTTGTTGACAGGAAGAATGTTTTGCTATATAACCACGGTAAATTATGCAAATTTGAAAATTTGGTAAATTTTGGTATATTTTTCGATAGTTTTTTTCTTTTAAAAGCAATAGAGCACAACTTATAACAAACATTATATTTCAAGGGAATTAGCAGACACGAAGAATACATAATTTTGAGAAATATAAAGTTTGTTCTAGAATGCGCTCTATGTTAACTTAATGAAAACTGCATAAAAAGGCCAATTTCGATGAAATTTTCACATTTTGCATAATTTATGTATAATCAAAATGGTTCCTATGGTAACTAGAACTGCTATATTACCTAAAAGCACTATCAAATATGTCAGGTATGTAGTTTATATTTGAAATGCAAGATTAACATCTTAAAATAACAGACTTTGAAAAATAGCGGATTTGGGGCCACAAAAGACCCTAACCTTACCTAGTCCTTTGTTATATATAAATACGTATATAACTCACATTTGCGATATTTTGTATAGTACGGTTTCTTATATGTTCAAACTTCGCATTCGAACCTTCAACAAATCCAGTTATTTGTGCTATTGTCATGTGGTCAGTATAACATGCAAATGCTGCTTCAAATGATGTTACAACTATGTTATTTACGTTCATAATATGCTGTTTTCATTTGCATATCACAAGTTGTGTATATACAATTGAATACAGCTTTTAGATCATTGAACATGAGTGCATCTCGAGCCGAAAAGGTTCAATTGGGCTCAAAAAGTCACCAATTCAAATTTATATAAGAACATATCTGCTATATATTACTGTGTTTGATTAGTTTATCGTCCTACTAACAGCCAGTGTCATTTAAGGACGTGCCAGGTTTGTTGGTGGAGGAAAGCCGGAGTACCGGGAGAAAACCACCGGCCAGCGGTCAGTATCTAGCAACTGCCCTACATGGGATTCGAACTCGCCACCCAGAGGTGGAGAGCATGTGGTAATATGTCGGTACATCTTAACCACTCGGCCACCGCGGCTTACTGATAAATTCTGTCAAAAATAAAAGGCTTATTGGATTATTTGGTCCTGATATGTATTTATTGTTCTATTGTGGTTATTTTGATACATCATTTGTCTACTTCTGTTAAAAAATGTTAATGTAATGTTTATTTTTTTATTTTTAAGTAAAATTCGAGATGGCGGCAATCTTGATGACGTCATAACCGGAAGTTCATCCCAACTTATGCAATATTAACATTTTGATTTGTGATCAGTGGGTCATTAGGGTGCACAAAAATATTGCTAGATGTAGTATATTGCACATGAAAAAGAAATAACAATTAATTATATAATTTAAGTCGCAAGAATTATTACTGGTTTACTCTCATATGCAAATATTTAAGCTTTATATTAGGAAACGTTTGATTTTGGTTTTAACTTGTTACTTGTAACTTGCAACTGCCCCACATGGGATTTGAACCCACATCCCAGAGGTGGAGGGCTTGTGGAAATATGTCGGGATATCATAACCACTCGGCCACCCGAACCGGGCCTTGAGACACTTTCTATGAGACGCAAATGTAAAAAACTTACAGATTAGTCTTCAAAATCGAGAATAATTTAGCACCAAACTATCTCCATTCAATTCTTCCTCCAAAAGTCGCTCATACTAATAACTATGCTTTAAGAACGGATAACAATTATAAAATTCCTCTTCACAGACTTTCTTTATCTAAATCTTCTTTTATACATTCTTATCTGCATGTATCTGGAATGACTTGGATGAAGCGATTAGATCATCACCTTCATTAGCAACTTTAAAAAAATATATCTGATTCATGTAAAGCTGATGAAAAAGATCCAGCCTATTACAATTTTTGGTGACACGAATACTGATATTGTACGTGTCATTACCACACGGTGTATATACACAGAACCCTGAACTAGACCCTACTACAACTACATGAAACAGTCGACCGGATAGATCATGTATATTAATGTATATTTAAAGAACATTCTTAACAATCTAATATCTTGTAAGTGTATAGGTTATATACATGTAGAGTTTGTTTGTTTGTTTGTTTGAGTTTTACGGCCCATCGACAACTAAGGTCATTTAGGGCCAAACTACAAGTCAGGCATTAATATCAGGATAAAAGGTCAGGGTAAGAAAAGGCAAGTAAGGATTAAAACACAGATTGTAAACATTTATTTGATAAAAAAGGTTTGCATGGGATAAAATAGTTTTGGCTAAACACACGAGAAAACTCATGCAAAAAGTTGATGAAACGATGAAAAGTTGAGTTGATACGATGATATGATGAGAAAAACGTTCATATTTTATCTAAAATTCCGATTTCTTTGAGATAATTAAAAATACGATTATGTCTCACGGCATGAAACAAAGTGTACATGTCGGAGACATCGTAGTGCTTATCTCGTATGTGCTTAAAATCAATAGAGTGCACTAAAATATGCTCCACTTTGAGAGGAGAATCACATGCATGGCATGTGGGAGGATCCTCCCCTCTCAATAGATAGGAATGTGTAAAATATGTGTGTCCAGTTCGGAGCCGAGAGAGAACAACTTCCTCTCTGCGGTCTCTCCGACTGGACAGTTTAGGATTAAGTGTAGGTTGAATTTTAAACAGTTTATTGTTTGTTTCGGTAGACCACCTTTGTTGCCAATGGTGTTTGATGGCTGACTGGATTGAAGGTTTGATGTCGGTGTATGGTAGTTTCAAATCTGTTTGTGCTAGGCGAAGAGCAGTCTTAGCTGCTTTATCAGCCTGTTCATTCCCCTTTATACCCACATGACTGGGAATCCAGAGATAAGTAATTTGATTTTTAGAAGATAATCGAAATGTTCGGATTAAAAGATTTTGGATTAGAGTATTTCTAGGACATCTTGATTTCAAAGCCTGAAGAACCGAAAGAGAGTCTGAACAGATGATTGCCTTTTCAATGCGGTGTTCTTCGATGTGGTCAAGAGCCAGACCGATAGCACAAGCTTCCGCAGAGAAAATGGAGGCAACATCTGGAAGTCGGATAGAGGAACAGTGATTAGATGTACAGCATGCTGCCGCACAAGATAATGATAACCAGAAGTGCATTTTGTTTTATTAGTAACAGAGTTAAAACATTGCTAAAATCGTACTGAAACCATCTGAAAATTAGTGTAACTTTTGTAACGTATGATCAAAGTTTTTTCCTGAATCACATACAAAGGTACATCTGCCTCTTTTATATATGTTTGTGATTATCACAAACTCTGAATTCAAATACCTTTTCCAAAACGTTATATTTCTGGAAAACGATAAGCGGTGAATGTATCGTAAACATGAAACAAAATACCATAAAGGTAAACGCAAATCAAAATTTTTTGGACAAATATATTTTGTTATGTATTTTGTATATTACTTCAACATTTGTTTATGGAGTTTGTTTGCATTAGCTGTAATATAGAACAGTAGATTTAAATCATTATGGTAAAAAAAACTATCAGAAAAAAAATTCCAGAAATCTGCGTGCGGTGAAAATGCTAATATTTGATTAATACACACGATGGATTTCATTTGAAAATTAAATCATCAAAATTATGGTTCGCAGGGAAAATTAAAGACAGTGCCCCCTGAAAATACTATGCTATGCGTAGTAAACGAATGGTATGGTAATGGTATGGTAATTCAGTCGACCTGACTAATGTTTAATGAACTTAAGCAATGAATCTGATGGGAATTTAACATACTTATGATTGACATGTTGGTGATCGGCGTACGGGTGGGGTGTGTTGCTTGGTGTCTATGGCGGCATGCTTCAGTGATATAGCATTATAAAAAGGGCAACAGTTCCACTATACAAGAAGACACAAAATGAATGTACCGCAGTCTCCCAAAATACGCATCTCGCACAACATACACGCAACACACCGCACACCTGGGAGGCCGTCCTTACATGACCATAGCTATTAATAGTCTGTTTGTTTGATTAATTAACGTCCTATTAACAGCTATGGTTATACAAGGACGGCCTCCCATGTAAGATGTGTGTTGCGTGTATGTTGTGCGAGGTGCGTATTTTAGGAGACTGCGGTATATTCATGTAATGTCTTCTTGTATAGTGGAACTGTTGTCCCTTTTATAGTGCTGTATCACGGAAACATGCCGCCGAAGACAGCAAACAACACACTCTACCCTGTCACATGTTGTTAATAGGACGTTAATTAATCAAACAAACAAACAAATTGCAAAGTTAGATTATTTTACATGTAAAGACTGGGAGATACGGGGGCCACATCGTGGTTACTTATAATTATATCACTCGATGTAATGCTATACACATCAAATACAAACGTTATCATGTGTGACAAATCGATGATGTGGCATACATGCCTTATAAACACCAAATACAGACGTTATCGTGTTGTGACAAATCGATGTGGTAATATACACGCCTTATAAACACCAAATACAGACGTGTGTATACCACCACATCGACTTGTCACCACACGGTAACGTCTGTGTTTGGTGTCTATAAGGTGTGTATTCTACTTCCTCGACTTGTCTCCACATGATAACGTTTGTATTTAATGTCTGTAAGGCGTGAATACCACCGCATCGACTTTTCACCATTATCGATGATGTGGCATACATGCCTTATAAACACCAAATACAGACATTATCGTGTTGTGACAAATCGATGTGGTAATATACACGCCTTATAAACACCAAATACAGACGTGTGTATACCACCACATCGACTTGTCATCCCATTATAACGTCTGTATTTGATGTGTATAAGGTGGGTATACCACCACATCGACTTGTCACCACATGATAACGTCTGTATTTAATGTCTACAAGGTGTGTATATCACAACATCGACTTGTCACCACATAATAACGTCTGTATTTGATGTATATAAGGTTTGTATACCACCACATCGACTTGTCTCCATACGATAACGTCTGTGTTTGGTGTCTATAAGGTGTGTATTCTACTTCCTCGACTTGTCTCCACATGATAACGTTTGTATTTAATGTCTGTAAGGCGTGAATACCACCGCATCGACTTTTCACCACATGATAACGTCTGTATTTAATGTCTACACGTTGTGTATACCATCATATCGACTGGTCACTACATGGTAACGTCTGTATTTGATGACTATAAGGTGTGTATACTACCTCATCGATTTGTCTCGACACGATAACGTCTGTATTTGATGTCTATAAGGCGTGTATACCACCACACGATAACGTCTGTATTTGATGTGTATAAGACGTGAATACCACCACATCGACTTGTAACCACACGATAACGTCTGTATTTGGCTTTATAAGGCATATATACCACCACATCGACTTGCCACTACATAATGTCTGTATTTGATGACTAAAAAGGCGGGTATATTACCACATCGACTTGTCACCACACGATAACGTCTTTATTTGATGTGTATAAGGCGTGTATACCACCACATCGACTTGCCACTACATAATGTCTGTATTTGATGACTAAAAAAGCGTGTATATTACCACATCGACTTGTCACCACACGATAACGTCTTTATTTGATGTGTATAAGGCGTGTATACCATCACATCGACTTGTCTCAACACGATATCCGTCTGTATTTGTAGTTTATAAGGCGTGAATACCACCACATCGACTTGTCACCACATGATTATGTCTGTATTTGAAGTTTATAAGGCGTGTATACCACCACTTCGATAACGTCTGTATTTGGTGTTTATAGAGATGTATACCACAAAAACGATTTGTCACATGATAACGTCTGTATTTGGTGTTTATAGAGATGTATACCACAAAAACGATTTGTTACATGATAACGTCTGTATTTGGTGTTTATAGAGACGTATACCACAAAAACGATTTGTCAAATGATAACGTCTGTATTTGATGTCTATAAGGTGTGTATACCACCACATGATAACGTCTGTATTTGATGTGTATACCACCATATTGATTTGTCACCACATTGTAACATCTGTATTTGATGCTGTGTGTCACCACACAAGGACTTGTATATATAACCTTCTTGTTCCAAGATAACCTCTGGAAGTTGGTTGTAATAGTTAATGTACAGTAAAACACGTTTATAATGAACATGCTTACAATGAATGCATGTTTCTAACATTGAGAAATTTTCGTTTCCCGTCAAGGTTCCTATAAGATGTTTGTAATATGTGTATAACGAACTGAATAAGGTGGTCCCAAAAGGTTCGCTAAAACCATGGATTACTGTATACCCAACCAATTGTACATGTAGCTTAATGATAACACAAACATAAGACTATGTAAGAAGTTTTAATTATAGTTTATTCAATAATACATAATGTAATAACAATGCACATATTAAGTTATGTAACACTGCAAAATGAATAAGAGGCCGTGCCAATAAGCATCAAGCTTTAGGTAGAAAGTGAAAAAAATAGAAATTCAAATTGTATACTTTAAAGGAACCCCCTTTGGCTAAGAAACAAATTCCATAAAGAATTAAGTTGTTTGGAAGGCCATTTTTACTGATTGGCATGGAAATTTGGTTGACATGGCAACAAGGTCTCATAATTGGAAAAATGTTGAATAAGAAGGATATTTGTATGGGAATTTCAAGCATTTATAAAAATGACATTTGTATGAAAACAATATATATTCATAATATGAAGTATATTTGATTAAATTAAATATTAATAAACAATCCAAAATTATAAGATAGTTGCTATGGTAACAGTAAATAGCCACATCCCTGATTTCCAAAAATTGACGGAAAATGTTTCCTTTTTGTTGAAAAATTATGGAAAATCCGTACATTTGCCATGTAATTTATATTACTGAGGATCATTAATGGATGTTTAAGTAATGAAAGAAAAATAAAATTGGATAGAAAAATTTGTCTTTTTTCTTATTGGATGACTGATATTAGGTCATTTTTTCTAGAAAAATAGGGTCATTTCTGTTTTTTATTCTTTCAATGTTGTATTTGTTTCATTCAAAAAATAAATATCACTGCTGGAAGCTTATTGAGTATGCTTAAAATTATTTAATTATATAAAAATTGAAATTTTAGGACCATTTGTCATTGAAAATGTCCCTAGCAACACTATTTTTCCTTAAGAAACAGCTTATTATTGCTTAAATTTCTACTGCCTCCTCTTTCAAATAGAAATAATTATATTGTCACTATAATATGTGAACTATGACATCACTTGACACCAAAAATACAGTAAATTCCTTTCACCAAACTATATAATATATATGTAAATGGATTTGAGGAAAAAGGCAGATATAAAGACAAAACTGCATCAATAGAAATTCTTTTGTCAACTTTTATTCAGCTTATATAAATAAAAAAGTCATCACACTATAAACATATGCCCTCATCAGTCATCACACAAATGCAATAAACTTATGCCCTCATCAGTCATCACACAGTAAAATTATGCCCTCATCAGTCATCACACTGTAAACGTATTCCCTCATCAGTCATCACCCTGTAAACGTATGCCCTAAGCAGTCATCACACACTGTGATTTTATGTACTCATCATTGTTGACTGAGACATCGGTCATCAGAGTGTAAATGTATGCCCTCATCACACTATAGTTTTTGCTTCTCATCAGTCATAATTACTTGGCTCTAAACATACACTTATTACATAAGTCATCACACTATATAAATATATATGCCACCATTCAACATACCCTCACCAAACTGAAATATCTTCATTAAACATCCTTTCACCACGTTTGATGTCCTCATTAAAAATGTACAGCTAAAATGTTTTGTTCATATGGCTTGATAACAGATCTCTGTAGACTCATTTTGTGAATGTATCTGTTCCTAACTAAAATTACAACCAACACACTTTCAGCTGATTAATTTATCTGATTTAAAAAGCATCACTTTGGTCTTTTGATATCATAACTTCACCAAACTGTGTTGGGCAGTTCACAACTAAGATTCTGCATAGTGGTTAAGATGTCCCGACATATTACCACAGTGGTTAAGATGTCCCGACATATTACCACCAGCCCTCCACCTCTTGGATGCTGGTTCAAATCCCATGGGGGGCAGTTGCCAGGTACTGACTGCTGGTTGGGTTTTTTTCTCCGGGTAGGCCGGCTTTCCCCCACCAACAAACCTTGCACGTCCTTACACGACCCTGGCTATTAAAAGGACGTTAAACTAATATTAAGAGTATCCAGCTTCATATCAATTGCTTGGTGAAAGTACGAGTGATAAAATGTCTGCTAGACAGAACTCCATGTAATTTAAGTATAGAACAAGCTCCTTCGATGGTATGCACAATTACTATGGGTTTCGCACTGGTATTTTGTGGAACTTTCTTAACTTGGTACACCTTGACAATTGGTCCATCGGCAATACCTGATCCACTGAGTCTTTTAATGCAGATGTCACTCTAAAAGTTAAAATAGAAAAAAAATTAAAACTTTACTACTAATTGATTTCTAAAACAGAATGTATGTTTGGATAATTAAATGATACAGATAATATTGCCATAGGCAGCACAAGTTTCAGAGTCAACATTTTAACAAATTAAGCTTAATAGAATCAGAATTAGAGACAGAAAAGTTTGTACGGATGGTCAGAGGGACACTGCATTAAAAACACACACACACACATATGTACATATTTGTGTATATTTTATGGTGTAACAATTGAATGATATGAATTGCTTTAAAACAAGGATCAGTCAAAGTCAGTAGGACCAGGCAAAATATTCAACTTATCCGATGATTCGATTCATCCGTGTTTTACTGTTCAAGAAACATTGACACTAAATTTAAGTTATACAGACTGTATCGACTGTTTCCAGGTTGGTGTTTTACACACATATTGGTTTAAGCACTGGGGTGTCAGTCTTTTGTATCGTTATTTAAATTTTAAATATTTAAAATGTCACAATATGAAATATTCTTGTTAAGAGAACAATCAGTAACCTAGCTATTACTAGTATTAGAGTACTTGAAAGTTGAAATCATTTGTTTTGTCTGATTATACATACAAATAATTTTATATACCGGTATGTAAATGTTTCTGCATCATACATGATATAGTGCATTTGTATAGAGTCTACATAAGAAATAATTCATGTACCAGTAAAGAATTACAGTAATAAATAGCTGTACAGCAACAGCACTAAAAGGACGTACAGAAACTGAAAACAGAAAAGGAATATCCAGCAATCATTCATTCAAGATATTAATAATTTAATAAGATACTTACACGTATTAAATACTGCATGTTTTTCAATTTTTATTTTTTCATGTATATTTATAATTACTTATAAACTTAGATTATTCTATCTTAACCATATGGTCATGAACAGTGATGGAACCAGAAGGGTTGAAAACGTTTTGACAATCATGCGACCCCCCCCCCACACACACACACACCGGAATTGTGTTTGATTCTGCCCCTGGTTAATATACTTTCATCAAGCTATATAAAGCTATAACGTTATGTTATGAAAATAAGTATTTCAATCAAGTACAACATACAACTTCTAACAAGAATGGCACCAGCAATAGAATAGAAAATATGAAGTGATTTTTGTTGGAATTCATTCAATTGCTGTCTCATTTAAACATTTGCATAATAAACAATCTTACCAAAAGTAATCCTGTCACTTCTTCTCCATTCCTCCACACATATTAAGGCCAAAAACATAGTTAACAGCAAATATATGCAGGCTTGAAAACATGCTGTTCTGTAAATAGATCGCCTTTTGTTGTTTCATGAATGGAGAGTTCCAGACAAGGGAAGTAATTATATACTAAATCACTGGCAAGGGAGATAATCCAAATGCTAAATTATGCCAAATTTCAGGAAATTCACAGGAAAAATATGTAATTCATTCTTTCAATTTAATTTTGCTACAATATTTATTATTGATTATTTTTAACCAATTAATGCTTATTGTTTTAGTATAAATAACATTATCAAGCAATGTATGAATTTTGAGATTTTTTTCATTACTTTTAGCAACATTTCAACATATTTTAACTAATATTTTGGGGGTTTCCGGCCTCTTGGATCTTCAAAATCATTATGAAAACACATTTTTTGTTATTTGTTCACACACCTATAAGGATTTAATCAATTTAAAATGTTGTGCATTATGAAACATAGCATAAATTTTAAGAAATTTCGTTATTTTTAGATTAATGCATTTTTTCACATTTTTGTATATATCCCCGGTTGCCATGGATACACAAAATATTTTTTCATATCAACCAACTTTTTATGATTAGTTCTTTATATGTAACAAAGAAACAAACAATCACCAACTTCTGTGATTTTCACACTTTCCACTAATATAGTGTACGAAGCTCGATGCTTATTGGAACGGCCTCTTAAATACTTTGAATGAAAGCACCCTTCTCCTTCATCCTGACTCAGTAAATATAGTAAATAACTTTTAAAATAAAATATGGCAGAAAAAACTATGATCTATGACCTGGGCTGATGCAAAATATCTGTTGAAAAAGTTTCAATTTTCAGTAGCTAGATAACCTGAATTTTATACCATTTTGAGTATCACTAAAAGTTGAAATTTGTGTCAATGAAAAAAAAGTAAGTTTTATATATGTATTGAGAGCCTAGTATACTAAATTGGTAAAACTAGAACTGTCGCCAGATCTAGTTGACGACTAATAACCCCCGCTGCACAAATTTAGTAATAACTCCATTAATAGGGGACATTGCTGAACCCTATATAGTTTATTCGATTCCCCTTTATGTCAGGGTGCTGTGCACCAAATTTTATCATAATCTGTCAAGTAGTTTAGGAGTTTGCAGGACAATGTTGCATCTACAGATGGACAGACAGATGGACGGACAACCCGATTCCAGTAATAACCTATAACACAAAACAACAAACTATTCAATATATATATTTTTTCTGCTTTTCTTTTAATATGAAATGAGAGACGTAAGGTGCGATAACAGAGTTATCGTTCCTTCGGAACGAATGTTAACCACGACGATTTTAACCTACCAACACGCTTATAACCGCAAGTTGGGTAATAAGGAAATTGACAGAAAGTTTTTAATGATTTTTTACAGTTAAGTAAATTCAGGCGTGATCTATCTTCTGAGATAGTTGTTGACTCTGCGAAAATTCATTTGAGGGAGAAATTTAGGGTCAAACAGGCAAAAATCGACATTTTCATCGCTAGTTTCTGTTAAATTCGTCCTAGCAATCAAACGCTCATAGTTGACAAATTGAGATTTTACACATTAATTGTACAAGTAATTCTGAACAAAACGGTATTTTTGGTTTTTGAAAATATTATAAAGACCGACCACAAGACGGTCTTGGAAATTGGTGGTATTTCACAGGTTCTCAGTAAATTTCCACGGCAGACGAGATATTTTGGGACTTGCCGCCTTCCTTCAAAGCTATTCTGACCGATTGAATCGACGAGTGAACCATTCACAAAAGGGTCGTATTAATGAAAAATTCTGTTTATTTTATGAAATAATTACTTAAATTTATAAAACGTTTTACATGTCTTGCAATGATATCCAAGTATATATTGGGGATTGCGTGAATTTGGGAAGTGTGTGTTGTTTTGGGCATTCAACCGCACAAAGAAATGCCAACGGCAAGCGCCATCTGGTAGGAGGAATGTGTTGTGTCACTTGTGTATCCGGTTTGAACCGGTTTGTGTTGATGTTGAAAGCCGCCTCGCTTTTCAAGTTACAATCGTCAATATTAGGTAAGTAGGCCTAGTTGTGTATTTTACTTGTTAGGCTATATCACGATCGGCGGATGTTAGTATCTTTATATTATATTTGAGGTTGCTGTTGTCCGTTATAATTGTTTTTGGCGTAGGCCTACCGACTCTGATCATGACAACGACTGAATCATACGTGTAACAGTTAGATATGAATAAAAAATAACTCGTAAATTGACAGTCTATTGTGTAGACTCTGAGACAGATACTGTTTGAATATGTTTCTCCTAATATATTGCTTGATTATAAATGTTTTAATTGCTACCTACTGCTAATATAGTTAAGATGACACATGATTTGTTGTCAGCTGTTTTCGACTGCAGTCTAAAAATAGACTTACCGATCGCGCGAGCATATGACACGTCCATGCAACAATGTCAGGCAAGAGATAACTGTAAACCAAATATCATGAATACAGGCATATAAAGTGACAACTAAAGAAGACAAACCTGAAAAATCTGGTAGTTTGACAATGGATATGATTAACATTATATGCACTTCAGTATGACACGTACCCTACATGTATGTACATTACCTTGTAAGTTACTGTTCACTTAGAATAGAGGGAGGGGGTGGGGGTTAACAACAGGTTTTTTTTTAATTAATTGTACTGAATGTCAAACATTCAACAGCCTCTTCAGTTTCGAGCATTTCAGAAACCAACTAAATTTTTAGGCTAATTGATTTTTTTTATATTAAAAAAATAATTATAAAAAATGTTCTCTAATTTGTGTAAAAAGGCGCGAGCAGTATATAATGGAGTACATAAAGGTTGGGGTGATTCTCCTCCGGGACGGGGAACAATTTCTATATTCAATTTCCGGCATTCTAGTGAATTTTGGTACTGAATTTGCAGATCTAAAAGCATCCATTTTATCTTCCTCAACTAAATATGTAGTACATGTCTGAAATATAACAGGGCTACTGTACTTTGACATTTTGGCAGCCTGATTTTTTTTCATCAGCCCCGTTCTGTCAGGCTTCTGTAAGTATCGACCCCTGAACATGTAGAGGCTAAAATAATAAGGCTAAATAATAATAAAAAAAAGTATCAAAATAGTTCATTTCTGTGTCTTATGTACCAAGAATTTAGTTAATTGATTTTCATATCCTTGACAATAATATCTATGAGTTTCGAATTCGGATGTACAAAAGAGGTCCTACAGAAAAAAACCCACTAACCAACAGTCAGCGCTTGGAAATGCGGTCTCGTAAATGTCATGTTAGAGAGGGGAAAGAACAAAATTAGAAAGATGGACACCTAGCCATGCCCACCTCAGAATTTTTTCAGTAGCATTATAATTATACATCTTATCAATTACAAGTGTATTCTGACAATATCTGCTGTAATCTGATGCATGTATACATTCAAGGTATGAAAAATGACAGCTGACTTTGAAAAGGTTTGCTTACAATTAAATACTTCATTCTTTACATGTTCACATAAAAAGTCTTTTAATACTGGGATTGAATAAAGGGAGGTAATTTGTCTATTTGTTCATTTTCTAGCATAATGCTTAATACAATTAAAAGAATAGGCAAAATATGAAAATTTATGTAATTGGTAACATATCTCTTGTTTAGCCAGACCGATATTGTCTATTATTACCATTCTCTTATTCATATGAGGAAAAAAAAGTTTCTTTTTGATGAAATAGGGATAGCGGAGACTTTTACATGAGTATTAGTTTAATGTCCTATTAACGGCCAGGGTCATGTAAGGATGTGAGGTTTGTTGGTGGAGGAAAGCCAAAATACTCGGGAGAAAAACCACCGACCAGTGGTCAGTACCTGGCAACTGCCCCAAATGGGATTTGAACTCGCGACCCAGAGGTGGAGCTAGCTATATAGGCTTGTGGTAATAATTATGTCTTTACTTCTTAACCACTTGGCCACCGTGGCCCAGACTTTTACATGGTTATACTATTCAAGATTGGTTTATTTGTTTAATGTCCTATTACATGTAACAGCCACGACCATGTAAGGACGTGCCAGGTTTGTTGGTGGAGGAAAGCCGGAGTACCCGGAGAAAAAACACCGACCAGCGGTCAGTACCTGGCAACTGCCCCACATGGGATTCGAATTCGTGACCCAGTGGTGGAGGACTTGTGGTAATATGTCGAGACATCTTAACCACTTGGCCACCGCGGCCCCCTTATATTCAAGACATTTCAAAATCGCTAATGTCATGCCATTATAATATCTAAATTGAATATCAGAATCAGTATTAATTGCAAGGTCATTTAAGGAGATGATAGAGGAAAGTTGGAGTACCCAGAGAAAAATCACTGACCAGCAGTCAATACCTGGTATCTACCACACATGGGATTCAAACTCGTAACCCAAAGGTAGTGGGCTGGTGGTAAATATGTCAAGACACCGCTTAAGTCAAACACACAATGATTGCATAATATTTGTCTTATGATCACTTTAATTTCAACTTTCTGATTAATTTTCTTTGCCGTTCTTTCATCAGTATTGGTCACGTATATTAGAACGCACTGTTTTAAATTATTAAGAAGGTGAAAAAGATGGAGTAGCTTGTTAGGGGCTGTGGGTACTGAATGGTTAAAATTGCAGGTATAAAATAAGATTTTCATCTGGAATAGGAAAGGGGAGGTAATTGGCTGATTGATCACTTTCATGCATTCAGCTAACATTCATTGCAAAACTTCCTGGTACCTCTTAATAACTTGTTGGGTGTCATACAATCCATATTACATGAATTCTGGATATTAATTTAATGTGTAGCATTACAGTGTAATTATGTGATTCTCGATGATATGATATAAAAACACTGTTAAACAGTTTAATCTTGTTCTCTAAAATGTATGTATTTGTAAGGGATTGAGTGTTCGATGAGGACGATATTATTTATTTTTACCAATTTGATTGAGTGTTCGACGAGGACGATATTGTTTATTATTACCAATTTCATTTTCTTATTTATATGAGGAAAAACAGTTTCTTTTTGATAAAATGGATATAGGGGAGTTTTTTCATGATTATTCATGAACATGCATATTTTCAGGGTACATGTAAGAACACAAAACTTCCAAGCATAATGCTAAATATTTAATTCTAGTATAACTGCTCCTCTTTCACTGAGTTATATACTAAAATGTTTGTCCCCGGAGACAGTGTGATACAGTGTATGAAGGTTAATTTACCCTAAGATGTTATATTCCTCAGTAAATATTTCATCTTCAGATAAATAAACCTTCATATCACACTGTCAAAGGGTCCATAAATGTACAGTAGTGTATGTAGAATTGATGAAAAATAATTTGGTAGACCCATACCCAAGGCAGATTTTCATAGGAATACAAAACATTAAATAGTCATTCTAATGCTACTTTTATTAGGAAAAGTAGCCTTAAGACAAAATAATGCATCTTATCATAACAAGTAAATACATTATTCACCAAAAAGGTATGTGAATGTGTACATTCAGGTGCTTTTTGTTAGGAAATTAAGATATTTTTCGAAGATTAGGTTGATACGTGAAGGAATAGGCTACCTTCCGAAGAATTGGTAAGTTGTAATAGAATCGGACTATCTTCCCAAGGTTAGGATAAGTCTTAAAAGAATCAAACTACCAGTTTGAATTCGAAGTGCCTGTAACATGCTGAAATCAAATGGAAGGCTACAGAGTTTGTTAAAATAAATGGACTTGACCTTAATTTAAGGTCACAGTGTCAAATGAGCTTAAATTTTTAAATGACTCCTCTATCAATTATTGACTGGTCTGATGTAGTCATATGCATGGTACATGTATTACGTTTGCAGCATGTTGGGCTGAAGGGCTACCAATTACGATTTTGATCAAAAGAATGACCTTGAACTTAATTCAAAGTCACAGCCACAGGGGTCAAATAGACTGCAATTGTAAAATGACTTTGAATTGTTGGATATTGTTTCCAAAGCTTATGAAACCGATCTCTTTTAAGAGTAAAATCAAGAGTTACATTATATATGTATATCCCTTTTGCGACACTCCTTCATACAGACAAAATAGATCAGAGATATGTACATGTAACATGAACCCTTTTGCGTTATTTTTCATTTAATTTCCATACATGTATGCACCGTATACATGTACATTTATATGCATAGCGCATATTTTGGAGAATTATCACGAGTTATCATAGTCATTTTCGTCTCTCATTTCATCCGCAACATCCCTTAAGGTGTTGCCCCACTAGTACAGATCAATTAATAACGTTTAATACAACAGGAAGATATGCATGTGGTTCAAAGTTATAGGTAATTTCTTCTATTATTATATATGTAAATAACTATGTATAAGTTAAAGCGCATAGTCTGGCAAAGGAAGCCAGTCTTAATGCGTTCTTTGGCATTCTAAAAGTCATTACCATAATGATGGTCAAGTTCTGCTTACGGTGTCCAGTTTTGACAATTGAAAATATGGGGAAGCCCAGTGTAAATTTAGCACAGTTCTAAATATAAATTCGCCTAACTCTTTGAAAACGAGGCTGCGTGGACATGTCGACACGGACATCATTCGGCGAATGCACGGACATGTGTTTCTCAGTCGCGACAGTTTCGTTTCGTGTGATAAACCACTAATGCGGTATGTGGATTGTTGTTTTGAGATGATACATTTGATGAAATTGAAGTATTCTTTCATTAATGAAAATGCTTTGTAATCATTTTTTCTCGTTAGACATGGAATTCGACACATATATTCGGCCGCTGCAGAGATGGGACCCCGACAAAGGGCAATTATTACAGCATCGCAATCGTCGTATTTCACATCAACCTCGTTTGAACTGTTCCCTTCACTATAACAAGTTGTATTAACACTCTCCATGCGTCGTAATGTTTACCGAGTCATATGTTGGGATTGTCGCTGTTCCATTGCCATACTTTTCGCGTTTTAGGGTAGTCAGTTGGTTGTTTTCGCGGAAACCTTTTGGTTCAAAACTACGGTAGCCACGTTTTGTTTACTACGGAGAGCTGGTGGATGTTGCGGATGCGTTAAGAGTGAACTGCACTGATAGCCAGTCGGGAGGACGTATTGGGATTCCTATAATATATATTAATTTCTTCGCATTCAGAGCGATTTTGGTGGTAGATTTTATTTTTCTATTTCATAAGAAATTATACTGGATATATTAAAATCATTTTACCGACTTTAGCCTTTGTTTGTCCGACTATTCGCTGTAATTATTAAAAAATACAAACTATTAAATGTTATTTTATAGATCCAGTCCATTGCAAATACTGTAAACGTGGACATTTTCGTGAGGGAGAAATTTCGCTAATAATGTGAAGGCCGCTTGATAGAGAAAACTTTCCCCGCACGCAATATGTTGTACATGTATGAACTTTTTTGTTCAATGGCTAAAAGTGTATCTATTGGGAAAATAACAACACCGTGTAAGTAACATGCATACAAATCGCAAAATTAAGCGGAAATATCCATGTAATATACAGTATGCTTTTAAAGATATGCTCTTAAAAATATGCTTCTTTATACAGTACATGCATGTAATTATGTGAAGAGGGCATATATAGGCTTTGTCTGCTGCCCGATCCAAAATTGAATCTCTTTGATTTAATAAAATATTCTTAAAATAAGAAATAAACCTACATATGAAATCTGAGAGTTTCCTTCAGTATTTCCTCAGAAATATCAATACAAAGTTGTTGAATTCCAACAAGGCTGCCTGGCGGCATCTTCTTTTTGATCAGTCACAATATGCAATTTGTACAACTAGTCACCAAGAAGAATTCACATATGCAATATGTGAAAAATTCCTTCAGCAATATCTGAGAAATAGTGCTATGGCAAAATCAAAGATGGCTGCCAGTCTGCCATTTTGCATTGGTCAAAATACAAAATACAACAAGAGGCCCAAGGGCCTTAACGGTCATCTGACTACCTTGACAATAATCACATAGGAAATTAATTAGATATGGTGTCATGGTAGCCATCTTCGATTTGGGATCAACCAGAGATGAACCAACACTTTGTTGGGACCATATCAGGATCATTTCATGCAAGTTTTAGCCAAATTGCACCGGTATAACATGAGAAGAAGTTCAAGATGTAATTTCAAGATGGTGGCTGTGGTGGCCATCTTGGATTTCGGATCGACCCGAAAAATAACAATACTTTGTCGGGACCATGTCAGGATCATTTCATGCAAGTTTCAGCCAAATCGCACTGGTAGAACTTGAGAAGAAATCCAAAATGTATTTTCAAGATGGCGGCTGTGGCGGCCATCTTGGATTTCGGATAAACCCAAAAAATAACAACACTTTGCCGGGACCATGTTAGAATCATTTCATGCAAGAAGTTCAAAATGTGTTTTCAAAATGGCGGCTGTGACGGCCATCTTGGATTTCGGATCGATCCGAAAAATAACAACACTTTGTCGGGACCATGTCAGGATTATTTCATGCAAGTTTCAGCCAAATCGCACTAATAGAACTTGAGAAGAAGTTCAAAATGTGAAAAGTTAACGCACGGCAGACGAATCATGAGGAGTATAGGTCATCCTGACCCTTTGGGTCAGATGACCTAAAAAGGCACCAAGGGAACCAATATACCCAATTAGAGAAAGATACCTTCCATACTTTCTGAGAAATAGCGAAATGTCAAAATCCAAGATGGCTGCCAGTCGGCCATTTTGTTATCCAATCAGTCCTAAAATACAATATGCACAACTAGGCACCAAGGCAAACCTACATTTGAAATTTGAGATAAATTTCTTATGTATTTTCTGAGAAATAGCTATAACAAGAATTACTTAATATGGAAAGGACAGAAGAAAGGACGGATTAACAGATCATGGACATTAGACAATTTGAATAAATAGGAATGACACTAAACACCAAGTCTATACATCAGAGACATGTTTCCAAAGAAAATACACCTTCTCTTCACAATTGATAAGAAATTTGTTGTCACTGGACACCAACGTTTTTCTTCTAGACTCTGCAAACATTTCTTTAATGTACAGATAACATAATCCACCCAGGCTTCATCCATTGTATAAATCAAATAAAATATTGAATCAAATTTCTTCAGAAATAGTTTTACGTTTCTGTTGTACAATTTTTTAACCGACTGTGTTATTTCTAAGAAATTTGTCCTTGACATTATTCTGAAATTAACCAAATGTAATTCTGGGTGAATGGTGACTATGTGAGCATTCATACTATTTGTATTTTCCATATAATGTAACATAGTATACATCTACAGTTTTGAACAAAGACCAAATGTGCTATTCCTTTCTTCAATGGAATCCTCTGAAACATCATTGAGCCACATTTCTTAATTGACCTCCCATTGATCACCGTAATAGACTGCTCCTGAACACAATCTTCAACTTCAGCAATGGGTAGTGTCAGTCTTGGGAAGCTTGCAATGTTCATCCGGAAGCACTTCAAATCTGGCACACTTGTAAATAATAAATAATTCAATTATGCGTAGGTATACTGATGTTGACAATAGGAAGAGTTTAATTCAATATTTTTTATCCATAGTGGCTCTTGAGCATTAAAAGGAAATGCAATAAAACATATTCTATGCAACCTAATAATCAACAAGCACATAAAACATTTTTATAGTTACGTGTATAACTAGCACTGTAAGCAAATGGCTAACTAATATGCCCGCTACCACTCATTTGGGAACATAGCAACCAAATGTTGTTTTAATCCATGGTTAAAGTTCAATTATGTTCATTTTGACATTTCATTTCGTAACAATGACAACCAAATGACAGCCATTGTAAGGCTTAATTGGACAGTATCTTAATTATGATCAACCAGAAGCCTTTTTTTGTTCCCATGGTTTGATTTGGTTTTTAGGTCGTCTGACCAGAAGGGTCAGGATGACATATAGTCATCATGTTTCGTCCGTCGTCGTCCGCCGTCCGCTAACTTTTCACATTTTGAACTTCTTCTCAAGTTCTACCAGTGCGATTTAGCTGAAATTTGCACGAAATGATCCTGACATGGTCCCGACCAAGTGTTGTTATTCTTCGGGCCGATCCGAAATCCAAGATGGCCGCCACAGCCCCATCTTGAAAACACATTTTGAACTTCTTCTCAAGTTTTACCAGTGTGATTTAGCTGAAACTAGCATGAAATGATCCTGACATGGCCCCGACCAAGTGTTATTCTTCGGGCCGATCCGAAATCCAAGATGGCCGTCACAGCCCCATCTCGAAAACACATTTTGAACTTCTTCTCAAGTTTTACCACTGTGATTTAGCTGAAACTTACATGAAATGATCCTGACATGGTCCCGACAAAGTGTTGATATTTTTTGGGTCGAACCGAAATCCAAGATGGCCGCCACAGTCGCCATCTTGAAAACACATTTTGAACTTCCTCTCAAGTTCTACCAGCGCGATTTGGCTGAAACTTGCATGAAATGATCCTGACATGGTCCCGACAAAGTATTGTTACATCTTTGGTTGATACCAAATTGAAGATGGCTATAATGACACTATATCTAATTAATTTCCTACATGTTAAGGCCCTTGGGCCTCTTCTTTGAAATAACATTTGTTGAAAGAAATTGAAAATGATCCTGACATTGTCCTGACAAAGTCACAACATATAAAATTAATTTTACTATTGCCAAGGTAGTCAGATGACCGCTAATGTCCTTTAGGCCTCTTGTTCTATCCGCATTCCTGTTTATCAAACTGTTTTGTCAAGTGCATTGGCTTTATTCTTAAAACTGCATTTGTTTTGCCTCCACATAATGCAATGAGGTTGAGAGCAGCATCGTTTGTTAATATACGTGGTGGTCAGGGCCAAAACAAGGCTTCAGACATGCACAAGGAGAATGAGGTGAAAGTGCTGAAGGACCTGATTAAGGACTGTGAGCCAACAAGACTGAGCAGTCTATAGTAGCCATTTCCAAAGCTGCACCAGTTGTCTTGTTCAGTTGTTGACAATTTTGATTCTATGCTGTAACTGAAAATTGTCAAGTCCTCACATCCGAAAAGGTCGTCGAAAGATGATATCCTGGCTATTATAAACATTTTCCAGAAAGGGGGATTGTGGGACACATCCAGGGTGCGGAGTCTTCAGGGATTTAAGCATATGAAAAGGTCTCCATTTCTCCTCCTTGATAACAGCCTATTGTATCGTGATATAGAGAGAACTATAAAGAGGCTACAACGTGACTTTCCATACATCGATGAGGAAGAGGAGGAAAATGACACATGAAATAGTATTGGAAGAGATATGCAGTTTCTTTATATATGTGTCTTAAAGATGCTCCACCACAGACAATTTAGTATTTTTCTTCAGTTACAAAAGTTACTAACTTTACACCATTACCACCATTGAAAAGTTTGAGCTTCTAATTTTACTTCAAGTAAAAATATGAAAAATAATTGCATCCCGAAAAAAATCCGTGCCACTATATCTTATATGGAATGAAGTAATGATTGTGCATGCACCAAAGGAAAATTAATTTTATATTATTTTTTGTATTAATTAGATTATTATATACACGATTAAACACTAATTATTGTACAAATGATGAATATCATTTATGCTCTGCCGGCGGTGGAGCATCTTTTATTCTAGGAGTCTTCATCACCATTTGTCTTTATAATACGAGATGTGACCTGAACTTTCATCTATTTTGGTTTGTTTAATTTTTTCGTCCTATTAACAGCCAGAGTCTTGTAAGGTTTGTTTGTTTGTTTGATTATTTTAACGTCCCATCAACAGTCAGGGTCATGTAAGGACGGCCTCCTATGAATGCAGTTTGAAGCGTGTGTGAAGTGCGAGATGCGTGTTTTTGGAGACTGCGGAATGTTCGTGTAGTGTCTTCTTGTATAGTGGAACTGTTGCCATTTTTATAGTGCTATATCACTGACGCATGCTGCCGAAGACACCAAACAACACAAACCACCCGGTCACATTATACTGACAACGGGCGAACCAGTCGTCTCACTCCCTGTATGTTGAGCGCTAAGCTGGAGCAGAAACTTACCACTATTTAGACTTTTGTGTGTCTCGGCTAGGGGACAGAATCAGAGCCTTCCTCACAGGTGCGAACGCTCAACAAAAGGCCAAACGTGAGGCTTTGCCAAGAGAGGCATTAGGAAAGATAAAATCTGATAGGAAGAAAAGATAAGATCCTAAGTTTAGTCGCCTTTAACGATCATGCAATTGGGGCAACAGGTACAATTCTAACGCCCTACCTGCAGGGCTAGTGCCAAATTTGATGGTGGAGGGAGAATGGAGAACCCAGAGAATAAAACCACTGATCAGCAACCAGTACCTGGAACATTTTTAGCTGAGCTTATGTCATGGCACGGCGTTTGTCCGTCCTTCCGTCAACATTTCCTTTAAATTACTACTAGTCATAGAGTTCTGCATCGACTGTAACCACATTTGGCCAGAAACATCCTTGGGGGGCAGGGAACAGAGTTTGTATAAATTTTGGCTCTGACCCCCCCCCCCCCTCATAGGCAGAAGGGGCGGGGCCCAATAGGGGAAATATAGGTAAATCCTTTAAATCGCTACTAGTCATAGAGTTCTGCATGGAATGTAACCACATTTGGCCAGAAACATCCTTGGGGGAAGGGGAACAGAGTTTGTATAAATTTTGGTCCTGACCCCCCGGGGGCAGGAGGGGCGGGGCCCAATAGGGGAAACAGATGTAAAGCATTTAAATAGCTACTAGTCATAGAGTTCCGCAGGGAATGTAGCCAAATTTGGCCAGAAACATCCTTGGGGGAAGGGGAACATAGTTTGTATACATATTGGCTCTGTCCCCCAGGGGCAGGATGGGCTGGGCGAAATAGGGGAAATAGAGGTGAAGCCTTTAAATCGCTATTTATCACAGAGCTCTGGAATTTAATCAGTTTGTATAAATTTTGGCTCTGACCCCCTGGAGCAGAAAGAATGGGTCCTATTAGAGAAATTACAGGTAAATCATTAAATTCCTTCAGAAAAGAAACAATGATCCTGTATTCAGAACATGTAGGTTCCCCTAGGGCCCTAGTTGTGCACACTTCATTTTAGATCGGTTAACAAGATGGCCACCAGGCGGCAATCTTGGATTCTGATAGTTAAAGTTTGTTACCGCTATTTCTCATAAAGTACTGAAGGGATCTCTCTCAAATTTCACATGTAGATTCCCCTAGGGCCCTAGTTGGAATGTTTCATTTTGGGACCGATCGGGCAATAAGATGGCCGCCATCTTGGATTTTGATAGTTAAAGTTTGTTACCGCAATTTTTTGCTGACCGATCGGTCCCAAAATGAAATATGCACAACTAAAGTCATAGGGGAACCTACATATGAAATTTGAAAAAAAATCCCTTTTGTAATCTCTGAGAAATAGTGACAAACAGAATTGTTAACGGTCGGACGGACCACGGACGAAAGGCGATTAATAGCCCACCATCTGATGATGATGGTGGGCTAAAAATGCTGAGAGTAAGACATCTCTTACATTATCCATAATCCTAAGTATTGTGAAACCCCATTAATACTTTATCATACTATACTTTGTCATCATGTTTCGTCCGTCGTCGTGCGCCGTCGGCCGTGCGTCGTGCGTAAAACTATTTATACAAAAGCCCACTCCTCCTAAACCCTTGAGTGAATTACATCCATATTTGGTGTGAAACATCTTTGGGCAAGGACAATCATATTTGATATAAATGAGATAGGTCCGATCCCTAGGGGCAGTGGGGCGGGGCCCCAAAAGGGCAAATTTTCTTAATTTTAGCTATAAAAGCCTACTCCTCCTTCATCCTTGGATGGATTTCATCCATATTTGGTGTGAAACATCATTGGGGACGGACGATCATATTTTATATAATTGAGCGTGGTCCGACCAATGGGGGCTGAGGGTTTGGGGCCCCAAAAGGGCAAATTTTCTTAATTTTAGCTGGCCCTCTTCCTGTTTTCAGGTTTCAGTCTACGATCTCAATGAAAATTGGTCTATAGGGGTTTTTATTGATTCAGAAGGGGGAACTTTGGGTGAGGACAATCATATTTTATAAAGGACCGAGGTATGACCGGGGCCATGGGGATAGTACGAGGGAGGTCCAAAATGGGAGCTATGCTGAAATTTGGCTTTAAAATCTGACTCCTCCTTATATTAATCCTTGAATGGGTTACAACCACATATGGAATTAGGGCTACGGAGTTTGTTCAACAAATGACATTTACGTATTTCAGAAACTTACATATTCAACTAAGGAGTTCCTTGTATTGTTTACATTAATCGTTAACCAATACTTTATACTGTGACTTTGGTGCTTTGTGCCATGAGTCAGATAACCGTTAAGGGCCATGGGTCTCTTGTTTGTACAAAGTTTTTGATTGTTGTGCATTCACTTGTGGTAAAGACAACCTTTATATCTTAAGATAGCCCTTTCCAGATGGTTCAAATGTGTCTTATTATGTACATCTGTACGTGTAACGGTATGTATTTCTAAATGCATTACACCTCGCTGTGGAACTAATTGCAGTTTAAGAACATTATAAAAAATTTAATAATTAAACGTAAAATGAATCGTATATTACGTAGTTAATGCTTTAATACGTACTAACTGTTCTTGTTGTTACATTGGTCAAACTGGTACGAAAATACGAAAACGATGTAGAATGACTGCATAGGAAACACAACGTACATTTTTGTGGACCATCACAGACTTTTAGTATATTCACCAATGTTTTAATGGAAAAGTTGTAAAGATTCAATCACAAATAAAGACTGCAAATTCATCAAACGTAAGGTGAAATATTCTGGATTTATCATACTTCTGAAACCCAATTTGAATATTGCTACATCGGTTCAATGAATATATATGTATTTTTCTTATCTATTCAATCATTGTTGACTATTGCTAGTGACGTACGTGGGATACAATATTGAATCTATTTTACACTTGTAAATGACGTCTCTGTGTCTAAAACAGAAAATGAATGATTTTTTATCAGATTAGTCACATCTGCCTAAACCGGACATAGCGTAGTCTAAGGGTTGAAAACAGAGCCATATTTGCCGCCTCAGTATAAGCCGGCACAATGTACAAACCTTTTAGTAGTTGTTAATGGTTTCAATTATACAAAGTGGTTTTTAGGGTCAAAACAATGCACACTTAACACTTCTTCAATGGCAGTTATTTACAATGTACATTTCAAATAGCTAATTATATAAGCAAGTTGATTCGATATTCATGACCCATTTCGGATATTACTCCCTATAGATTTCAAAACATTTTGCAACCTGTGAATTTCAAATACAGCACAAGAATAATTGAACACATATTAAACAGGTAATATGAGACATTACATATGAATTAAGCGTCTGTTTAAAGAAGAGTTATCTCGCTTATCGTGGAACTACCATCTTATATTACAGCCGCTGAGTAGAATACACATATTTCTTCAGAAGACCTCCAGCTTTCCCGGGAACAGTGGAAAAGCTTACTTGTTGTAGCTTGTCATCATCAATGGTACGAAACAACTAGAATACAGCATTGATGGATTGATTAAGCACTATATGATTACATAATGCCTCACTGATGAACACATCAATCAGTATTATAAGGTCATTTTTATCGAAGAATATTGTAAGGCACTTAACTATTATACAAAATCATGTTAATATTTTCGGATATGACGTTGATTAATCGGGTGTCTGACAAAATGAATATGTTTGTGTGCGTAGCTTTCTCTGTTTATTTGTCGGAACACGCGCTGATAATCAACGGTAAAAACATAAAGATATGAGATTTCGGTCGTGTGTATGATATTGAAACAAAGCAAACAATACTTTTACATGTACATTGAATATACATACAATGCAACATCACCCCAGCCCCAAGAAAATGTAGTGACGCCTGTTGTGTTTTTGTCATCGTGGGATAACAATCTCACGTGTGTCTCCTTGTAACAGTGGGACTACTGTTGGTATATTTTATAGTGATATCACACTGAAACAGGACAATGTACAAACTAGACATCACATTCCTTTTATGCTGAGCGCTAATTATAATCAGAAGAACATGGAGATGAGTTTATGTCATTTTAACATCTAGGGTCATTTAAAGAGGGGGTCTCTCCTGTATAAATATATTTTTGTGAATGTGGACAGCACATCCCATCCGGTCACATTATACAGACAACGGACAACTTCGCGTTTATATCTATATCGATAGACCAAAATTGAACTTTGACCCAACCAAACATTTTCTTAGTACACGATCACAAGTGTCCGATTCCGGTTGGTCCACATGGGATGTTCTTTCTTAACTGGAGTGAGGATCGCAGAAATCTGTCAACATCATCGAATCGAACATTCATCAGTCTGTCAGAACGGCGTGAAAATGAAATTTAGTTTCGAAACGTTTTATTGACATAGCTTTCCTATTTTAAGGTCACCTGAAGCAAAGTCTTAAGTGACCTATTCTAATCGCATTTTGTCCGTTGTCGTGCGTCGTCCGTCATATGTCCGTAAACAATTTACATTTTCAAATTTTTCTCCAAAACTGCTCAAGCAATTTCAATGAAAGTTTGCACAAACCTTCTAAGGCATTAGGCCAATCAAAGTTGTGAATTATATGGTCCCTACTCCCAAGGGGGCTGTGGGAGGGAGGTCTTCAGGTCCTTTACAAAAATTGTGAATTATACGATCCTGGGGTATCTCGTCCCCCTAAGTTTTCTATAGTTTATGTAGGAAAACACATTTTGAGCATTATTTGGTCATTTGTAATAGGAAATAAGTCAAATATTGTCAGAATTATCAATATGAGATGGCCATTGAATCATATTGACAAAGTTTCTATGGCTGACACCCAGGGGCCTTAGGGGCGGGGTCAAATAAACTAAAACTTCAAAAATCTTCTTCTGAAATTCTGGAAATGGTAGAATCAAAAACTTTTAATAGATAGAAAGGTCTTAAAAAAACTGTGAATTATATGACCCTGGGGTCTCATGTTTGCCCCTTGGGAGGGTGTCAAGTTTACTATAGTTTATATAGGGAAAACACATTTATGAGCATTTTTTGCTCAATTGTCATTGGAAATGAGTCAAACTTGGTTAGAATTATTAGCCTGAGATAGCATTTTAACATCATATCCATATTGGTCCAGGCCGACCCCCTGGTACATCAATGTACAATTTGCACTACAAACATTAAATACAGGTTGTCTGATCCTACAAGTAAGTCCACTGAATCATATACACCTTCTTTATGCTGCATGTGCATTTACATGTAATCCAAATTATGGTTTTCTAATGGGAAATGACAGGGCAACTTGAGCTGTAATATAAAGTAACCCATGCTTCAATTGACACAAATGTTAAACATAATGCTCTGTGATAGAGATACTATTGATAGTTGTCCAAAACACGATTAGGCTAAAACATATACATGCATGCTACACAAATGTAGGGCTGTTAATTTTACAATTACAAATTGAAAAGGGGTCAGATAAATTTAACATAACCCTGTAATGAGACTCGGCATTTTCACCATGTCGTTCTGCTTTATTTATTAAAATGATCGTATATGATTATGATGTTTCAATTGTGTCTTGTTGAAACAATACATTTTTTATCTCTAGCAAATCATTTGTAAAAAGAACATATGTCAGAAGATAATGTTCAGGTACATGTTTATGGATTTATTCATAGCAGTCAATTCTTTGGAATTGCTATCACACAAGTAAGACTAAAAAGACCGCATAGGTGTATGCCATTATATAACAATTATATACATGTATGTACACACTGCAGTGTGTCTACAATCTGAATAAGACATATTACATACAATTGGCATGCTTATGTAGATACATTGTACTGTAAGAGGGTCAAGACATATAACACATAATATGCAGAGTATCTACAATATGGTCAATGCATAAAACATAAGCATGTATAGACACTGCAGTGTAACACATATAACTGTAGACACTGCAGTGTATCTACAATATGGTCAGTACATAACACACGTATATCTGTAGACACTGCAGTGTATCTATAATATGGTCAATACATAAGACATGTACATGTGTAGTGCATCTAATATATAATATGGTTAATACATAAAACATACACATGTATAAAAACTGTATCTACCATATGGGTAATGGATGATTTAACACATATAAATGTTTGCAGATATTGTACTTGTATGACCAATATGGTCAAGAAATGTGTAACAGTTGATGGAAATAAACATAAAATCATCAGTACACTTCCCACAATTAATTATTAATATGTCCCATCTTTAGGATATTCAACATTATAAAATCATAACTAAAATATTATTTCGAATAACATAGAACAATTGGGTTTTTTCATTCCCGTAGCATGCAAATACGCATAAAAATGCGCATTGCGTCATTACGTCGTTCAGAACGACCTAACAATACATGTTGTACATATCACAACACCAACGGGAGTTATGGGAAAATTATGATCTCATAAATTTCCTTTTTTGTTGGTAATGTTATATAGTGTCAGTCGCGAGCAAATGATAATATATAAATATGGATCCACCAGAGTTCCCATAAACCATTTTAGACGTTTTAGGAGTCTAGCTAAAAAATCTGTAAAAATCCTATTCTGCGATGTTATATACACGTGCATGTAAAAGGTGGAAGGCTCCCTGACGCAAAATCTCAACCCCACCTACATGTAGCTATAGCAGCTAAAACGCATTTCTAGCAAGTCTTCATGAAAAAGATTTCTACCGTTGGAAAGAACGATAAGTTTCCATAATTATATAAACTGTAACTAATGATACATGTGATTGTTGTCACCGTCAGGAATCGTCCTGCGTCATAACGTCTGGTTCTTGTCGGTTTCATTGTTAGAATACGTTTTCTTTTTCTTCGAATAAACGACACTGAATACATACTATTTTCGATCCGACAAAAGTTTAGCTTGCATTTTCGACGGCAATAGTGAAAGCGATTTGATTATCTAGGTAAAAAGCAGAGCAGCAGACAGTTATTAGCCACATTACTCATAGTTATATGATATTTTATTTAATCCCACCGTAATAGAATTGTATTTAGATACAGAAGATGCATGTTTGTTTGATTAATTAACGTCCTATTAACAGCTATGGTCATGTAAGGACGGCCTCCCATGTATGCGGTATGTTGCGTGTATGTTGTGGGAGGTGCGTGTTTTGGGAGACTGCGGTATATTCATGTTGTGTCTTCTTGTATAGTGGAACTGTTGCCCTTTTTATAGTGCTATATCACTGAAGCATGCCGCCGAAGACACCAAGCAACACACCCCACCCGGTCACATTATACTGACAACGGGCGAACCAGTCGTCCCACTCCCTGTATGCTGAACGCTAAGCAGGAGCAGAAACTACCACTTTTATAGACTTTGGTGTGTCTCGTCCAAGGGACAGAACCCAGAGCCTTCCTCACAGGGGCGAACGCTCAACTCAAGGCCAAAAGCGAGGCGGTGCCAAGGGAGGCATTAGGAAAGATAAAGTCATTTAGGAAGAAGAGAAAAGATAAGATCCTAAATTTAGTCGCCTTTTACGATCATGCAATAGGGGCAGCAGGTACAATTCTAACGCCCTACCTGCAGGGCCAAGAAGATGCATGTATTTACAATCGTGTTTTGAAACCTAAATGGATATTTACATTTTGGGGAAATTTAAAAGGACAGTTCAGTGAGTCTAATAATTACTGGTAGCACCTTTCTGCTCGTTTTCAACTGTTTGTTTAATTATATACGTTGATTATATCATTTTTTCTGTTTTCAATAATTGGTGTTTAATCATGTATATATATGCCTAATTAACACAAAAAATAACATAAAATGATTTATTTCGCCGTTGGTGCATGTGCAATCATTACTTCATTCCATATAAGATTTAGTGCCACGGATTTTTTTCGTGATGCAATTAATTAATTTCCATGTATTTAACTTAGTAAAATTAGAAGCTCAAAACTTTTCAGTGGTGGTAATGGTGTAAATTAAGTAACTTTTGTAACTGAAGAAAAATACTAAATCGTCTGCTCTTATTTTGATAGTGAAAAAATACCATTTGTCAGCGGTGGAGCATCTTTAAAATTGAAGTTTTCTTTTCCTACTCTTATAGTATGTTGTTATCTTCTAGCACGCGTTGTGTTTCTGCTGCTGTGTTTTCTTGATCTCTGTGTGCGTTTATCTGTTGTAAATGATGGTGTGCCTGACGTTGACATTTACTGTGTATCGTTGTTCCAAATGTTTTGTTTGTTATGGTAATAATATATGTTTCCAGTGGTAAATTGTTGGCACAAGTTGACATTTTGTATTCCAGCTGATAACGTTGTTTTATCATTGCGCTAACAATTGGCAGCGATAGTTACCCCTTTGAAATTTCAAAGAGTATTGCTATACGATTAAAAAGTTACAATGTGTACGCAATACCCACACCTGAACCGGTGTCAAATACGTTAAAAATGCAATACATGGTCACCGAAGAGTTGATGAAATTTATTCTTTTTTTTTCAGACAAGAATATGCACTGATAAGATAAACATCTACTGTAGTATTCCAATATACTCTTAGATTGTTGTATGATCCAAATATCATTTTTGATATCCCTGTAACGATGGCTTTGGTTTCTGTTCCCTGGCAACACATGCCATATACGAGAGGCCGTCCATAAACGACCCTGGTTGTTAATAGATAAGACGTTTATTTAACTTGGACAAACAAACAAACTGCAATTCGGATAAAATTTGATCAATCCAAAACGTTCAGGTAAAGAGTGATTTTTTTTTGTCTAAGAAACAATAATGCGTTATGCTGAACAAACTTATATATATAGCCAATTAATAATAGTTGTCAACTGTTATATAGGCCATGCTATCTGGAGTCAAAACCCTAATGGATGATAAGTATATTGAATATATTAGTTCAATTACCAATTATTTTGATTATTTTGAATTTTCAATATGATATTGAAATGCGTTTAAACGTCATCTTATGGATAATAAACCTGATGACAGATAATTATTTAAGGAATTGTTATCACAAAACGTCTGTCTTTGTTCTTTGAGTTATTTGGAATTTTGGTTTTGGAACAGGTGCTTTCGAAAGAAAACGTAATATCATAAACGATTTTTCATTGACAAAACAACCGATCAGTCATGAAACAGTATGTTGTGTTTATAAGCATCTTTAGCTTCACTATTAAACCGACAGTAAAGGCTTAACTGTTTTTAAACATTTACACCAGGTAATGTTACCCATAAGAAACATCAGACGTTTTATCACATTGGTTTGCAACAAATTCAAATTACGACAACATTGGAGATAAACTGCAAAGGTCGCCTGTCAGGCTAGTATCCGCGTGGTGGTAGGTGTGTCCATGAAGCAACCAGTGACGTATGTAAGTTGATATGTGTTCTGGAGACGGCGCGGACATGTTGATAATAAACTCAAATTACTGCGACATTACTTTGGCCTTATACCATTAATATCCTTGTAGGATCCAGTAACTGTAATAAAATGTATTCCTCAAACGACTTGGAATCTAATAAGTGAAGGGATGAAAAATCAAAGTTCAATAGTAAAACATTTGTGATAGGGGCATAGTGATACATTTATTTGCCCAATGCCTAGAACATTCAGTTCATATCAATTTATGCGATGCTGGCTCGGCGAAGTGCTTCTCCAGCTGTGCCATTGTATGACCATAAAAAGCAACATAACGATTGGTCTGATTTCTGTATATCATGCCTAAATGTCGTTCACTCTTTCCTCATGCGAATACTATAACACATTTTTCATAAAGACTTATACAATGACTTTTTTTCTTCGTCAGCAAAAATAGCTTAACATATTACTCTTAATGATACAATGCCTATGTGCGTTCATTGAGGATTTTCCGAGAAAAAGCTGAAGTGTAACGTTCTATCACGGCCAGCAACATTAGAACCTTTCCATTTGTGATAGTAGGCTAGCAGGAGATAGTTGACAACATAGACAAAGAATACAAATTGAAGAGCGCAATAACTTTATTATTTGATGTTTAAAAGGCCCGGTCCTACTGAAGAGCGGATTAATTACGGATGAATTTAGTTTATAAATTTTGGGCGTTCAGTGTTATCCGCAACAAAATTGGCTTAAAATAACTAATTTTCAAGTATAAATAACGTATATATTAATAACATTCTGCGAATTTATTGCGAACAAATGCGGATATTTCACGAATACAAGCGAATACGATAACGGGCGCTTTCTCCGTGAGGTGTACAATCGGTAAGATTATCCAACAATGCGGATACGTAACAAACAATTACGAATATATAACGCATATATTGAGGAAACAGATCGGAAGTATTGCAATTGTTACGGAAATATTACGAATCTATTAATAATGAATTGCGCAAATGTAGCGAAGAGAAAGCTTGTATTGCGCATGTAGGGCATCTGAATTACGGGGTAAAAGAAGCGCGCTCGGGCCTTTCGGTATCGCTTTTCACAACAACACGACTGCAACAAAGATAAGCAAGCTGCAACTTTCACCCTACCTCCTCCAGATACAAAGAAGGTCCAGTCTGTTTCAAATTCAAATCAAAGCAGACAACTTTTTCTTTTCTGTCTTTGAAACAATTTCATGACTTGAACAATTAGATTAATATGTTGTTGGATACCATTGTTACGCTGCATTGGTATTTTTGCCGATGACTCATTATTACACCCGTACTTCCTGACGGACAGGAAATAATAGACAAATATGTCGACTTTAGCCATATTTATACAGTAGTTTTGGTTTACGCAACGCGTTTGTTATACATTCGCAAATTATTCTCAAATCAAATGCTAAACAGATGCAATACAAACGCTGAACTCAATATACATTTGCTACAAATTATTTTAATTCGTGTTGTCAACGTGATAGGAACGCTATAAATTCGTTTTACACACTGTCCCAGTTTGCTGTAAAGCCGCAAAACCCAGTCAGTTGCAGATATCAACGAATAACAGCGGATATACAGTACAAATAGTAAGCATCTATTGAGCATGTATTACGTACGAATAGCGCATCTTATGCGAATGATTTCCGCAATCAAAATTTTGTGCAGTTAAAAAATCCTGGGAACGGAAAAGCATGCCATTGCGGATAATTGCGGACGTGTACGAATGTTGGGCGACAGATACAAGTAATACATTCGCAAATCTTCCTAAACGCCGGTGGGACCGGGCCTTAACGTAAAAGTCGGAAAATGTGAAACATCACTTGAAAAAGAAAATATGACATTTTTGTATTTTTACGGCTGTACATAAATGTTTAATTAATCATTCAAGCAGAACCATACATAATCCATATACACGTATTAGATTTCGAAATTTTCAGTAAGAATAATAAATTATACGATAAAACCAAACGGTGTGCTTTGAAAATGTTTGTTTACAAAATTCAAAATATGATTTGACTTAATTGTGATATTGATCGCACTGACATGTGTAATATATCAATGTGGTTTTTGAGTCACGTGATCACGCTCATGTCCAGACGTGACATACATAGCTCCTATGTTTTGGATAAAAGTCACCCTTTTGGATGCAAATACGACCTCAAAAACTGGACTGATAATTATTTGAGTGACAAGCAACGCGGTGAGTGAAAAATATTTGAAATAGAACTTTGCAAAAAATAACTTTTGAAATCTATAAACTGTATTCACGTCTGCGGGGGCCAGGTATGTCACGCAAGTCACGCATGAATACCTGATTACAAAGCATGTAATACCCAGGGTATACAGACTCACTTGTGAATTTTACTGCACGCGTACGTAACGCTAGCGCTACTTCTGTCATAACACGAATGACTGACAACAAGAAAAAGTTGAAAGGAAATAAGAGATATCTGTCAATGTCTTCAGATTCGGGTTTTGATGCGGGTTCTCAAGATCAAAGCCCTACCCGTGATAGTCGAAAGTCTGAGAAATGGAAAAAAGGACATTACACAGCAAGGTAAAAAAGCAAAACTAGATCAATCGCAACCTACAATAGCCGTAATCACTGACAAAATTGGAAAACAAAAAGACAGTTGTGAGGTCAGTGCTCGTTTAGAGAGAATCGAACAGCTTCTAAATAAGATCAAAATTTAGTGACCACTAATCAACTAAATGACACAGTACAGAGACTGTCTAATCAATTTGAAAAAGCTCTAAGGGATCTCAAACTACAACATGAAAACACCACAGATAAAGTCAACAGTGAAATACATGACTTACATGTTGAAAATGAAAAACTTAGAAGCACTGTTAAAAAGTTAGAAAGCCAAAATGAAGATATTCATAGTGACCTATACTCCATTAACAAAGAGGTTATGGAAAACAGTGAAAACTTGACCTCGAGCAGCATGGCAGAGCCAATAGTATAAGGATTGCAGGACTCGAAGACAAGAATCCAAACGAAAATGTGGAGGAATCTGTTTCCAAGTTGATTCAGCTATTCAATATGAAACTCGGAATGATTTGTTTGTTTGTTTGTTTGATTAATTAACGTCCTATTAACAGCTTTGGTCATGTAAGGACGGCCTCCCATGTATGCAGTGTGTTGTGTGTATGTTGTGCGAGGTGCATGTTTTGGGAGACTGCGGTATATTAATGTAGTGTCTTCTTGTATAGTGGAACTTTTGCCCTTTTTATAGTGCTATATCACTGAAGCATGGCGCCGAAGACACCAAGCAACACACCCCACCCGGTCACATTATACAGACAACGGGCGAACCAGTCGTCCCACTCCCTGTATGCTGAGCGCTAAGCAGGAGCAGAAACTACCACTTTTATAGACTTTGGTATGTCTCAGCCAGGGGACAGAACCCAGAGCCTTCCTCACAGGGGCAAACGCTCAACTCAAGGCCAAAAGGAAGGATAAAGTTAGTTAGGAAGAAGAGAAAAGATAAGATCCTAAATTTAGTCGCCTTTTACGATCATGCAATAGGGGCAGCAGGTACAATTCTACGGTACAACGCCCTACCTGCATACAATGGACCCAGACGAAATTGACACTGCCCATCGACTAGGCGGCATTAAGCCAGGGAACCAAGGGCCATCATATGTAAATTCGTGCAACGTCGCGCTAAATTTGAGGTTATAAAGAACAGATACAAACTCAAACAATCTGGTATTGTTATATCAGAAGACATCACGCGAAAGAACCAGGAGCTCCTCGGGAGAGCTTACCAGAGTCGCGACAACATACAAAGCGCTTGGGTAATGAACGGGAATATTAAAGTTAAAACTAAAGACAATGAAATAAAACACTTCAAAAATCATGACGAAATGGACAAGCTGCTATCCAGCTGCCGATAAATAGCCCGCGCTTGCTTATTACTAACCATACGGACAACTAACTATACCATATAAATTTGTAATAAACTATCGATAACGAACAAAATGATAAGTGAATCAGAAGTATGTACAAATTAGTTAAAGACATTGTGCATGAACAATGAACCCAATTATATTTACATAGTTTTTATAAAACAATTAGCATTAATATTTAGATTTAAATAACAACCTGTTTCGTGGAGCTGTTGATCCATAACAAGAGGCCCAGAGGGCCTGTATCGCTCACCTGGTTTGTAATGCCAAGTAATGTTCTGAATACAGGTTCATTGTTTCTTTTCTGAAAGAATTTTAATATTAACCTCTAAGTCCCCTATTGGGCCCCACCCCTCCTGCCCCTAGGGGGTCAGAGCCAAAGTTCTGTTCTCCTTCCCCCAAGGATGTTTATGGTCAAATTTGGTTACAATCCATGCAAAACTCTAAGACAAGTAGTGATTTATAGAATTAACCTCTATTTCCGCTATTGGCCCCCCTCCTGTCCACGGAGGGTCAGAACCAAAATTTATACAAGTTCTGTTCTCCTACCCCCAAGGATGTTTATGGCCAAATTTGGTTACAATCCATGCAGAACTCTAGGACAAGTACCGATTTAAAGGATTTACCTCTATTTCCCCTATTGGGCCCAATCCCTCCTGCCCCCCAGGACCAGTGCCAAAATTTATACAAACTCAGTTCTTATTCTCCCTAGGATATCTCTGGCCAAATTTGGTTACATTCCATGCAGAACTCTATGACTAGTAGAGATTTAAGGGATTTATCTCTATTTCCCCTATTTGGCCCCACCCCTCCAGCCCCCGGGGGGCCAGAGCCAAAATTTATACAAGTTCTGTTCCGCTTCCAAAAAGGATGCTTGTGGCCAAATTTGGTTACAATTCATGTAGAACGCTATGACTAGTAGCGATTTATAGAATTTACCGTTATTTCCCCTATTGGGCCCTGCCCCTCCTGCCCCCGGGGGACCAGAGCCAAAATTTATACAAGTTCTGTTCCCCTTCCCCCATGGATGTTTGTGGCCAAATTTGGTTATATTCCATTCAGAACTATATGACAAGTAGCGATTTAAAGGATTTACCTCTATTTCCCCTATTGGGCCCCGCCCCTCCTGCCCCTGGGGGATCAGAGCCAAAATTTATATAAGATCTGTTCCCCTTCCCCCAAGGATGTTTGTGGCTAATGTTGGTTACAATCCATACAGAACTCTAGGACAAGTAGCGATTTAAAGAAATTACCTCTATTTCCCCTATTGCGCCCGGCCCCTCCTGCCCCCGGGAGGTCAGAGCCAAAATTTATACAAGTTCTGTTCCCTCTCCCCCAAGGATGCTTGTGGCCAAATTTGGTTACAATCCATGACTAGTAGCGATTTAAAGGAAATGTTGACGGACACCGCGCCATGACATAAGCTCACCGGCCCTTCGGGCCAGGTGAGCTAAAAATGGTGTTGTTTACCATGAAAAGTGGGCCATGCATTTAATTATTAATATTATGATATCCCATTTAGGTATTTTAAGAATTAAAAAAAAAATCACCCATAGTGTGTTCCCCGCAAATTATTACTGTAATATTAAAGTAACATGTTATAAAAGAGGTGATATTGTTGTAAAATATGTGAATTTTGAACTTAGACATACTATACATTTATAATATATCCATGTATATATGTATACATATGTGTACAGTGATTCAGTCAAATAGAATGAAAACAAAAACATGGAACTTTTTGCAGGCTTTTTTTTTCAGTGCCAAGGATATTAATTATCATCTGTATATAAATACAAAAGTGCTTACTTTATATATATATATATTTATATGTTATATTGACTGATATCCTCTAATATATCCTCGATTACCTCTTTCTTACTGATGATGTTAATGAAGCTTTACAGATATTTTTACTGCCTTAATTGGAGTATTAAATAGACATGCTCCAATAAAAACGAAAAGAACTGGATTTGATCGCAATCAAAACACGGGATTTCCACCCAGGTATTGATATAAGTAATAAAAAAATCTTTACAATAATTTTTTAATCTGAATTTTAATTTGACTCTTTGGCCCCGCTTCTCTTGCAGCTTTTGATCTTCTATACAAAGGTATTCCGTGTTAACTTTCTTGTAGTACTTGAAACCTTTTGCCAAACTAGATTTTCATGGACGTGAGGTTGGGTTGGGGAACTCGCTCTACATGCCTTAGTTTTTCACAACAAAAATACACATCTGTTTGGTTTCAACTCCACGTTCATTCTCCTTTTCTTATGGTGATCTTCGAACAATGGGGAATAACTCGGACAATCAGAGTTAAGATTATCTCCCTTTGGCCACATACTGTAATCTCATCACATTCGTACAACTACAAAATCGCGGAAAGGACAATTGATGTCCTATATCTTTGCCATTTTCAATCATATGACCTTGAAATTGGTCATTTTATGTGTCTTAGAACATGCTCTTTCACATCCAGCTTAAAACATTTCTCTTTGGATTTTCATAAATTTCGCTAAAATTTACGAATTTACGTTAAAACAAATGAACGAAACGCCATATTCGGAGGGCTATATTTCCGCCATTTTCGAATTTTCGTCTTTGAAATTAAAAACCTGTACAGACAATATGCCAGTGCCTAAGTTTTCAAAAAAATCAACACCCTACATTAAAAGGTAAAAGCGCTACGAGCTCACAAATAACGGGGGAAAATAAGGAAATGGAACAAATTGCCATATTTTGAGAGCTATATTTCCGCCATTTTTCTATATAATCCCTTTGAAATCCATAACTTTTGAAGACAAAAGTTCATACAACATAGGTATGAAAAATCAACACTGTACATACAGGTTTAAAGGCGCTGAAAGGTCTGGCGCAAGGACAAATAAAAACTAAAATTTCGATTTTTGATGTCCTATATCTCCGCTATTTTGAATCATATGACCTTGAAATTGTTTATTTTATGTATCTGAGAGAATGCTCTTCCACATCCAATTCAAAACATTTCTCTTTGAATTTTCATGAATTACGGTAAAATTTACGTTAAAAAATGAACGAAACGCCATATTCGGAAGCCTATATTTCCGCCATTTTCAAATTTATGTCTTTGAAATTAAAAACATTTACAGACAATAGGCCAAAGTCTACATTTACAAAAAATCTAAATCCTACCTGAAATGATAAAGGCGCTACGAGCTCACAAATTACGGAGAAAAAAAAACAGGAAATGAAACAAATTACCATATTTGGAAAGCTATATTTCCGCCATTTTTCCATATCACCCCTTGAAATTCATAACGTTTGAAAACAAAAGTTCTTACAACACAGGTACGCAAAATGAAGATTGTACATACAGGTTTAAAGGCGCTGAAACGTCTCGCGCAGGGACAAATATAAACTAAATTTCGATTTTTGATGTCCTATATCTCCGCTATTTTGAATCATATGACATTGAAATTGTTTATTTTATGTATCTGAGAGAATGCTCTTCCACATCCAATTCAAAACATTACTCTTTGAATTTTCATGAATTACGGTAAAATTTACGTTAAAAAATGAACGAAACGCCATATTCGGAAGCCTATATTTCCGCCATTTTCAAATTTATGTCTTTGAAATTAAAAACATGTACAGACAATAGGCCAGTCTACATTTACAAAAAATCTAAATCCTACCTGAAATGATAAAGGCGCTACGAGCTCACAAATTACGGAAAAAAACAGGAAATGAAACAAATTACTATATTTGGAGAGCTATATTTCCGCCATTTTTAGCTCACCTGGCCCGAAGGGCCGGTGAGCTTATGTCATGGCGCGGCGTCCGTCGTCCGTCTGTCCGTCAACATTTCCTTTAAATCGCTACTAGTCATAGAGTTCTGCATTGATTTTAACCAAATTTGGCCAGAAACATCCTTGGGGGAGGGGAACAGAACTTGTATAAATTTTGGCTCTGACCCCCCGGGGACAAGAGGGGCGGGGCCCAATAGGGGAAATTGAGGTAAATCCTATAAATCGCTACTTGTCCTAGAGTTCTGCATGGATTGAAACCAAATTTGGCCAGAAACATCCTTGGGGGAAGGGGAATAGAACTTGTATAAATTTTGGCTCGACCCCCCAGGGACAGGAGGGGCGGGGCCCAATAGGGGAAATTGAGGTAAATCCTATAAATCACTACTTGTCCTAGTGTTCTGCATGGATTGTAACCAAATTTGGCCAGAAACATCCTTGGGGAAGGGGAACAGAACTTGTATAAATTTTGGCTCTGACCCCCGGGGACAGGAGGGGTGGGGCCCAATAGTGGAAATTTAGGTAAATCCTATAAATCGCTACTTGTTCTAGAGTTCTGCATGGATTGTAACAAAATTTGGCCAGGAACATCCTAGGGGGAAGGGGAACAGAACTTGTATAAATTTTTGCTCTGACCCCCCGGGGACAGGAGGGGTGGGGCCCAATAGTGGAAATAGAGGTAAATCCTATAAATCGCTACTTGTTCTAGAATTCTGCATGGATTGTAACCAAATTTAGCCAGAAACATTCTTAGGGGAATAGGAACAGAACTTATATAAATTTTGGCTCTGACCCCCGGGGCCAGGAGGGGCGGGCCCAATAGGGGAAATAGAGGTAAATCCTATAAATCGCTACTTGTCCTAGAGTTCTGCATGGATTGAAACCAAATTTGGCCAGAAACATCCTTGGGGGAAGGGGAATAGAACTTGTATAAATTTTGGATCTGACCCCCTGGGGGCAGGAGGGGCGGGGCCCAATAGGGAAATTTAGGTAAATCCTATAAATCGCTACTAGTCTTAGAGTTCTGCTTGGATTTTAACCAAATTTGGCCCAGAAACATCCTTGGGGTTAACAGAATTCCTATAATTTTTGGCTTTCACCCCCTTGAGCAGAAAGAGTGGGGCCCAATAGGGGAATTAGAGGTAAATATTCAAATTCCTTCAGAAAAGAAACAATGAACCTTACTAGGCATTACAAACCAGGTGAGCGATACAGGCCCTCTGGGCCTCTTGTTCTATATCACCCCTTGAAATTCATAACTTTTGAAAACAGAAGTTCTTACAACACAGGTACGAAAAATGAAGACTGTACTTACAGGTTTAAAGGCGCTGAAACGTCTCGCGCAGGGACAAATATAAACTAAAATTTCGATTTTTGATGTCCTATATCTCCGCCATTTTGAATCATATGACCTTGAAATTGGTCATTTTATGTTCCTGAGAGCATGATCTGTCATATGCGCCCATCCAAACTTTTCTGTAACAAATTTCGTTTTTGACCTTTGCTTGACCTCGTAGCGACTCTTGATATTGACATAATCTCTGATAACATGGCATGGGAAAAGGACGCGCAATGTCAGGATCTGTCTGCATAACTAAACGTGGACGATGTACAGCGTACAGTTATGAAGTTATGAGCGTTTAAATTTCGTTCAAAAAATTTGTTTACGTCTGTAACCTTGACCTTGAACGTTATCATACAAAATCGAACGTACGTTTCAAGCAACTCATGTACGTACATAACGTGTCCAAATTTCAGCGCTCTATGCCTCTTATTTATAAAGAAGAAGTCGTTTAAAGATTTAAAGCTTTTTGAACCCTGTGACCTTGAATGAATGTCAAGGTCAATAAAAAGCATAAGTTCTTTGCCATTCGTCCATGCTATGTCTATACAAAAATTCAAGAATGTGTGTTAAGTATTGAAGGCGCTGAAACTTTAAACATTTTTGGCGGGAGAACGCCAAAATAGCCTTTTTTCAAAGGCCTATATCTCCGCCATTTTGGATCTCATGACCTTAAAACTTGTCATTATATATTTCTGAGGGCATGCCCTTTCATATCCAACTTTCAAAACTTTTCTGTGGTGAATTCGTTTTTGACCTTTGTTTGACCCCATAGCGAACTCTTGACCTTGACATAATCTCTGATAACATGGCATGGGTAAAGCACGCGCAATGTCACGATCTGTCTGAATAACTAAACATAAACGATGTACAGCGTACAGTTATGAAGTTATGAGCGTTTAAAGTTCGTTCAAAAAAAAAGTTTTTTTTTACGTCTGTGACCTTGACCTTGAACTTCATCGTACAAAATCGAACGTACGTTTCAAGCACTCATGAACATACATAACGTGTCCAAATTTGAGCGTCGTATCTTGTTCCGTTTGTGAGAAAAAGTGTTAAGATGGTTTGTGGAAATAATTAACTTACATTATATATAATAATAATAAAAATACTGTAAGAGGTATCTTCATAATTCCAATTGTTCTGAAATCAGAACGATTTTTAAGTGTTCCAGCAAAATTAATGTAGTGTAACTTACTTACATTTGGAGAAAATCGACTTTTTGTGTCCCAATTTTCCTGATGCAAATATTCACTGTTGCCATACTTGGAAGGTCTTTATCACTACGGTGTTTATTTCCGTTGAAAACAAACGTTCTGACGCCCTTCGCGGGTTAAGTTCATTTTACGAATTTAAAGTCAACAAAAGAAGCGGAACAATATCAAGAAACAGTGTATTTTCAGCTCTAATATCGACATTAGTCGGGCACAGAACTAGATGTCAGATTATAAGAATTTCCTGTAATAGCTGAAATAGAAAAATATTACGATGTCAGTAATTAGATGTTTAATTTCTTTCGTTTGATTCAATTTCTAAATTTGATGACTTGATCCCGAACATTCCAGTGACGTCACTTTTAGTAGGAGTGAATGAAACGGCAGTCAGTCCCGCCAAACAGTTACGTCACAATCACCGGAATGACGTCGCTTACATATTTCCCACATTAGTAAAAAGGAGTACACACTCATTCGATTTAGTAAAAGCATCTTTTCTTGATCATCAAAGAAGCATTTCGCTTTAAGCGAAATCGTGTAAATATCAGGCAATCTGTTTTCGTTTTGAATACCATCTTCTGTATGTATAATGAAAAAGTTGCAGGATAAACAGAATACACGGTCACTATCTTACAATACAAGTTTTATTTTGGTGTCGACAGGGAAAACCGAGATGACTCGGCAAAACCTCCTCATCGCACAAACGATAGCAGCATCGATAATAATTATAGCAAAATAAAAATGTCCAACGTCGGAAATATTGCAAGTACATTCATTATTTACATAAACCAGTAATTAGAATAATAATTTATTTCATCTAGACTAAATAATTTGCAAATCCCATACACCGCCTGCAAGGAGATGTCCTTGCCCTATCGCTACCCACGATGCACTCGATCGTGGTCTTATATTGTGTAACTTTTCATGGGATATTAAATCTAGATATATCTGTTTTCGACAGTTAAATATCTATGAACACGAGTAAAACAAGCAGTCTCAACTGCTATTCCGAGCCCGTAAAATGCAATCTTGGTCATCTCAGCCAAAACATAGGGGCACGCAAATTATGACAGAAAAGTTAATAGTCATTTGATACATACATGTATGTCATTTAAAAGTATTGGAGACCTTTTGATATGCACGTGTATATTATGACGTTTCAAGTGGCTGCCCGTATTATTTTTGTGAAAAAGAATTACACCTATATGTTATAAAACTCGGTTAGCTTTTTTATTGTCATTATTGTTATAGACACTGTATGTGATATTTAAACGAAAACACATATTTTACCAAAGAAGCCAATGATATATATATATAAGTATCGTTTAGCTTGTAAGAATAATAATAATAAAAAAAACAGAACAAAAACAATAGGGATTTCCATCCGGAATGGAAATCCCTAATAAAAAGGTATAAGCAACCCGAATGGTATAATGAGGATATAAAACAAGCCAGAATAAAACGAGATTACCATCATAAGAAGGGTCATTGGAACTTATTTAAATACTGGAGAAATAAAACTAAGAATTTGTTAGTAACTTCAAAAAGAAACTTTTTCATCAATGCAGTAGAAAACAATAAAAATACAAGTGTTTTATGGAATCACTTAAAATCATTTGGCTCCAAATCTTCAAATTCGACAATACCGTCAACCCTAAAGGACGGGGATGTTACACTTAACCAAAAACAGTATATAATAGAACATCTCAATAAACACTTTGTCAATATATCCCATGGTGTAGCAAAAACTCCCCTAAATGAACAAGATTTTACATTACTTGAAAAAACCATGTACTAAACATGGTACCTAATCATGCTGAATTTCTATTCCGTTAATTTCTGTTCAAGGCGTCTTTGATCTCGTGAATAATCTAAATACTTCAAAGGCCACTGGGATTGATGGTGTTGGACCCAAAATTATCAAGCTGTGTGTTCAACAGCTAGCTCCACACATAGCGTACATAATCATTTTAAGTTTGCAATCTGGTATCTTCCCCGCTAGACTAAAAGAGGCCAGAGTCACTCCTTTATTTAAAGGAGGTAATGTTGATGAAGCTGGAAACTATAGACAAATTTCTGTACTACCGACACTTGCTAAAATAATTGAAAGACATGTTACGGATCACTTAAACAGATATCTCCTTAAATATGACCTTCTCCACTCTGCACAATCAGGATTTAGAGAAAATCACTCTTGTCAAACAGCTCTAGTTAAATTAATAGATCAGTGGAGAATTAACATTGATAATAATGATTTAGTCGGTAGCATTTTCTTAGATCTTAAAGAAGCATTTGACTTTTTAGTAGACCATAGAGTTCTATTGCATAAATTGAAATTAATGAAAATATCAGCACATAGTTTACTTTGGTTTGAATCATATCTTAACCAAAGAAAACAATCGGTTAAAATTGAGAACATTAAATCTACCTCCCATCAAATTATATCAGGTGTTCCTCAGGGATCAATACTTGGTCCTCTGCTGTTTATTTTGTATATAAATGACTTACCATTATACTTTTTTTTGTTTGTTTGATTATTTAACGTCCTATTAACAGCTATGGTCATGTAAGGACGGCCTCCCATGTATGCGTTGTGTTGCGTGTCTGTTGTGCGAGGTGCGTGTTTCAGGAGACTGCGGTATATTCATGTTGTGTCTTCTTGTATAGTGGAACTTTTGCCCTTTTTATAGTGCTATATCACTGAAGCATGCCGCCGAAGACACCAAGCAATACGCCCCACCCGGTCACATTATACTGACAACGGGCGAACCAGTCGTCCCACTCCCTTTTAGCTGAGCGCTAAGCAGGAGCAGAAACTACCACTTTTACAGACTTTGGTGTGTCTCGGCCAGGGGACAGAACCCAGAGCCTTCCTCACAGGGGCGAACGCTCAACTCAAGGCCAAAAGTGAGGCGGTGCCAAGGGAGGCATTAGGAAGGATAAAGTCAGTTAGGAAGAATAGAAAAGATAAGATCCTAAATTTAGTCGCCTTTTACGATCATGCAATAGGGGCAGCAGGTACAATTCTAACGCCCTACCTGCAGGGCCAACTTACCATTATACACTAAGGTCACAGTACCCAAATCGGATCACCAAAACAACATTTTCTTCTTTCTAAACCAAATTTTGCAACTGACCTTTTACATATCGTGTTTTTTCATAAAAAGGCTATGCCTGACGAAGTTCAGACAGCTCCACACTGTCATAGTCGCGTGCGCGCGTGAATTATGACGTCACAAACATTGACAGATGAACTTCCGGGTTTTTAACAGAAGAGTACCCAAATCGGATCAGCGAGAGAAATAACCCAAAATAGGTATATTTTATGCATTATATTAGTTAAAATAATTGGTATGTACAATAAATATCATCACTATTGACAAGATTGATCAGTAATTTTGTGCGTCACAGTCATTTTTTAGTGTTTTTATTGAGCCTTTCAAATTCATAACACGATCGACCGCATGACGGTTTCAATATCCGGTTGACAAACCGAACAGGTGCGCATTTGTTAGATTGACCAAAATGGTAATTGGTCGATATTTATTATTGTTTAGGTGCAACAATTAAATGATTTTTATGTTTTATTGAGAAATTAACCATTTCTACCCTACGTCTCTCAAAGTATACAAAATTTTCGTAGTTTTTTTTCGAATCCTGATGGGGTCTCAAGTTTATTTACTGTCGATCTTCCACATAACACAATCAGTAGATTGTGTGACAACATGTAACATCAACAACTGAAATACATTACAGTGCACTTTGGTAGATTTTTTTCTTTAAAATGTAACATGCATCAAATGAATATCTATCAATTATTGTTTTTATTATATTTACATATAAAATATATTGGTAATTCTTTTTTTAAATTATAATGTAAATCTTGCTGCCTTTTAGTGATTAATTAAAATTTAATTTGTGAAATTAATAGAAAAAAAATAGTAGATTAAATCTCACACAAGCAAGAGATTTCTGGGAATTGGGAACTTTTGATAATTTTGTCTTATAACTATTTGAACTGCAGACATACATAATTATAGTCATTATACAAATCTCATAAGCATCAACAATGATCAGGCACATGTGACTGCATGTGTGTAGCAGGATAAGACTGGATCGATAGTCGGTGACCAAGTTGCTCAGTCAGCTATTGTTGGGAGGTTCTAAGTTTGAATCCCTGTCTGGCCGCTACGTATATTTTTCTATTTTCTTCTACAATGTATATATATGGATCTCAGGTGTACTGACATACATTGTATCTACATATTGTACGCAACCATGTCATAACTATTTTAAAAAAACCCACCCATTCCCTTCACTTTCAAGTACGTCATGTAGGGTATGTATGTTTACACAAGAGAGGCTTGATCCCTGATACAGTACTGTACCTGGCAAACTATGAATTTGTATTATTACTATATTATTGTGATGTATAATACTACTATATTATTTCATTATTGCAGGCCCCAACCTTCTGAAGAACTGAAAATGTGTTCTTAATTCAGCTTGTTATTATACAAAACATGATTGGTTAGTATTTTGTTTAATTATTATTGATTAATGAATGACTGCTTTAATCACTGTGTGCATGCATCAGAAAAATGGAACACAAGTACTTGGGCAACCTTGAAGCAAAAATCAATTCTCATATTTATTTTTTCATTTTAAATTTCAAAGTCTTCAAATTGTAGATCTGTACTTATTAAGTTCAATACAATTATTATATATATGTTGTCCTTGTTTGGAACAGAGTGATAAGGCGAAATACAAGGCAATAATAAATAATCCAGTTCAAGTTAAATTGTGATCTCAAAACCCTCTGACTTATATTTAACAGAAATGTGGATAATTCATTCTATCTTCAGTAACTTTATTCACAGTATTAAGTATAAACATGCTAATAATATGTAAATGAGCCAAGTCTGTTTTGTTGTCTGAGAGCTGTTCATGGGAGGCGATATTGATAGTCACTTTTCTTACATGTACAATAACAGGTTGTCCAGAAGAGCAACAGGTATTGTATGAACTTGATGGAAGGGAGACAACTGGCAAATTTAGGTTTAGTCAATAGCTTATATTTATATATTACATGTCTAAGAATTATGAAAACCTAAGTGTCTGTTAACAAGATCAGACAGTATTTTTTTCTAATTAGTTGTTTATTATTGATCACATGTGTACAAGATATTTTGTAAATGAAAAACTTCAAGAGTTAAACCTTTTTTTTCTTCTATAACTAGGTGACTGTTCAGGTATCCATGACTGATTGCCAGCTCTGAAATGAAGTCAGTGCCTTCATTAGCTGAAACAAGGCTACACTAAAAGGCTGTAGCAAATGAGTAGTGAGGAAGGAAACAAAAATATTCCACACTGTTCACTCTGGCCTTCTCGACCACCAAAGTGTTAACATCAGGGGTCTTCCTTTTGATGGACGCTTCAAAAGATACCTGGAGGATTTTATGTAGAGGTATGTCTATAAGCTATAACATTAAACATTACTTTATTAGTAAAGCTGTGGATTTTCATTTGAAATTTTAAGATTTTTTTTTCCAAATCTTAAGGCTTTAAACATTTGCTCAGAAATTATCAATATTTTACAGCTACATATGTCTCAGTTATTCTTTTTTTATTTCAGGTTTTGTAGACTTATCATCAAGGTAGCCTGCACTTGGAAATGACTTTTCATAAATTACAAACGTCAGAAGGACTTTTTCATGGGCAATTTATCAAGAGGACTTTTTCATGGACAAACATACTGCTGCTGTTGTGTGGGAGTTTGTCACGGAGATCCAATGACCTTGTATACAACCCTTGTCTATCAAGGTGGCATACTTTGTACAGGAATGTTCCTTGACCAAACATGTTTCATTCATATTATAGATGCACTTACCCTATGTCTGAAATGGAAGTGTACAATATCTTTAATTGATGCTTGGATTTTAAAATAGCAGCCACTTCAATAATTGTAACTAATACCAAATGAATATTTTCACTCATGCTGATTCACTTGGAAATGCAGGGTCTCACAGTAAAATTGATATGTCACTCTAGATTAAATAAAGTGTTGATAAATAATTCTTGTTGTATTTTGCTTTCCCAAGTATCATTGATGAATTAATAAAATATACACTTAAAAATCAACTTATTATCAGATTGTCAAATGATATACATTTGTGTAATAAAAATGAAAACGAATAGAGGAGGAAATATCAGAAACTTGGATGGCAGTGCAGTGATCTGAAAATATAAAAATTTAGAAGAATACAAATTCAAAACCAATCTAATTAATTTGATAGATGTAACACGATTTATGTACTCTGGTATTCCTCGCTGAAATTTGTTTGTTCTGCTTCAAGAATGATCTCTACCAATGTCAGAAGGCCAGGTACTTGATATTGCCATGCTGGCACCAGATATTTCTATTTAAAGGTTTTTACTATTTTCCCTGTAAATAGAAAAAAAAATTCACTGACAGTGCTCTGTATATGAAACAAACTACCTCTTCTTATCTGTAGACACTACTGTTCAGAAAGATATTTTTAAAACCAGTTTACATATCATTACCTAATATTGCATTTGTATAATCTCCTTATATTTGTTTTGTTTAAAACAGTATTTAAATAATATAAATATTTTATGGTAATTTGTTAACATCTTGTGTACTAAAATACATTTTTTCATAATCAATAATACAAATAATATGAATTTGAACATTTTGTATTATTCATTTCTGTATTTCACTATTTGTATTTACATATTTTAAACATTTTATTTAATAACACATTCTCATATCTGTAGTTGTGTTTTTGTATATTCTTTGTTGCTGGAGAAAACAAATAATGTTACATTATAATTGATAATAGCAACATCTTATAGTAAGATAATAATTATTATAAATATTAACAAATCACAGATATGCAAAACTCAAAAAAAATCGAAACAATGACAGAAGGGAAATAACTCTTTATACAACATTGAAAAAAAACGGAAAATCATAGTACAAGTACCTGTTCGTTTAGAATGACTTTTTGACATGCGCCAAAGATCATTGAGTAATAGTTCCAAGATGGCGGCAGAATATGAATCGTTTCTAGTGGCATCCTAAATAAAGGTATGGACTACCCTGTTCATCGAATACCTCCCTAAATGTTTCTCTATTCTGTTGTTTTGGGTACATACTTTTATGTTTTGATGATATGTAGTGCAGTGTAATGGGGTTAAACATGAGAAAATAGACCGTCGCACGGTGACATTGTAGGAGATTGACGAAAATAACACCAACTTGCCGATTTCAAAGTCTTCATTAAAGCATAATAAAATCGATCACTGCTTCAAAATTTGGTTTAAATATCGCGGAAATGCATTTTTATGACTATATGTACGTTTATTTTAAACGTAAAATGTGCATGCGATAAAAAGAGCAATTTCTCGAATCCGTGATCCGATTTGGGTACTGATCCGATTTGGGTACTGTGACCTTAAACATTCAAATATCGACATGTATGCTGATGACTCTACCATTCACATCTCCAAATTGACCTAAATCATACAAAGCAGTGGTGTACAAATAACAATATGGCTTTTAATAAAGAAAAAACAACATGTATGCTCATTGGCAAACCTAGAGCATTACATACTGCAGGAGTTTTAGAGCTTGAATTAGACAATTGCATATTAAACTCAGTCACTACACAAAAAGTGCTAGGGATACACATCGATCACACCCTTGAATGGAATGAACAAGTTAATAAGGTTTACTCTAAATTGGCAACTAGATTAGCCCTCCTCAGAAAATTAAATACCTATTTGTCAAAAGACGCGAAACTGTTGTATTATCATGATTATATCTCACCAATTCTTGACTTCAAAAGTGAGGCGGTGCCAAGAGAGACATAAGTGAGGCGTTGCCAAGAGAGGTATTAGGAAATATAAAGTCAGTTAGGAAGAATAGAAAAAGATAAGATCCTAAACTTAGTCGCCTTTTACGATCATGCAATAGGGGCAGCAGGTACAATTCTAACGCCCTACCTGCATGGTCACACGAGCTTAGTCTCTTTACACCACAGTTATTTTGGGTAAGTACACAGATTTTTTTTACATATTTTAATTACTGTTGCTGAATCCATACTATTACATGGACCTGGGAAGTACGTTTGTATTATTGTGTAAACTTTTACAATGTAATGTGTAAAAGATCGACTCATTACAGTTCCAGTGTCGGTCTCAAGATTAACAAGGACATAGTCATTCAGATCCCCCGCCAATAGAGATATCAAAGCTGAAGTAAGTTTGAATGTGGAGACTTATGTGTATTAAAAAACAGGAAAAGGAAGTTGAGCTAAAGAAAGATGGAGTATAATTCAAGTAGAGCGGGGCTGCAATTGTTGAATCAGGTATACAGCCTTGACATTTATATTGGACTATATACACAAAAATGGATGGAGTTTTCAAAGTAACATTTACCATTTACCTTGATATTTTCAGCAATGTTTCCATGGTTACAGAAAAAAGTACAAAAAGTGAAAACCTTAAAATAGAAAAAGGCACTACGAGACCATAAGACTAATGTGCTTATGGAGTTCCGTTCATATATCTCAACCGGTTTTCCATTTAGGCTGCGGAAACGAACTTGGTACAAAAATATGATATTTTCAGCAAAGTTTCTATGGTTACAGAAAAAAGCACAAAAAGGGAAAACCTAAAAATAGCTAAAGGCACTACTAGACAATAAGACTAATGTGCCTTTGGAGTTTCGTGCATATATCTCAACCGGTTTTCCAGTTATGCTGCGGAAACGAACCTGGTACAAAAATATGAAATTTTCAGCAATGTTTCCGTGGTTACGGAAAAAGTGCAAAAAATGAAAACCTAAAAATAGCAAAAGGCACTACTAGACCATAAGAACAGTATTGTGTTTATGAAGTTTCATGGAAATATCTCTGCTAGTTTTTGAGTTGTGCTCCGGAAACGATTCTTACACAAAAATCTGCCATTTTCAGCAATGTTTCCATGGTAACAGAAAAAAGTTAAAAAAGTGAAAACCTAAAAATAGCTAAAGGCACTACTAGACCATAAGACCAATGTGTCCATGAAGTTTCAAGGAATTACCTCTTCTGGTTTTAAAGTTATGCTCCGGAAACGAACCTGGTACAAAAATATGATATTTTCAGCAATGTTTCTATGGTTACAGAAAAAAGCACAAAAAGGGAAAACCTAAAAATAGCTAAAGGCACTACTAGACAATAAGACTAAAGTGCCTATGGAGTTTCGTGCATATATCTCAACCGGTTTTCCAGTTATGCTGCGGAAACGAACCTGGTACAAAAATATGAAATTTTCAGCAATGTTTCCGTGGTTACGGAAAAAGTGCAAAAAATGAAAACCTAAAAATAGCAAAAGGCACTACTAGACCATAAGAACAGTATTGTGTTTATGAAGTTTCATGGAAATATCTCTGCTGGTTTTAGAGTTGTGCTCCGGAAACGATTCTTACACAAAAATCTGCCATTTTCAGCAATGTTTCCATGGTAACAGAAAAAAGTAAAAAAAGTGAAAACCTTAAAATAGCAAAAGGCACTACTAGACCATAAGACCAATGTGTCTATGAAGTTTCAAGGAATTACCTCTTCTGGTTTTAAAGTTATGCTCCGGAAACGAACCTGGTACAAAAATATGATATTTTCAGCAATGTTTCCATGGTTACGGAAAAAATGCAAAAAATAAAAACCTAAAAATAGCAAAAGGCACAACTAGACCATAAGACCAATGTGTGTATGAAGTTTCATGGAAATATCTCTATTGGTTTTAGAGTTATGCTCCGGAAACCATTCGAACGGACGGACAGACGGACGGACGGAACCCATTTGTATATCCCCCGCCAACTTCGTTGGGCGGGGATAACAGAATCGGCCTAAAATATTCTTTACCGACACTATAATAGGATAATAACATATAACCGATGCAACAGACTTCCAGGTCTCTTGGTATAAACGTATGAATTCAAGTTGTTTCAGCTTTTAAACAATTTTCATCTGATTATCTAATTGATAAAGCAATGATAATTGCACATTATATATCATCTTAGATAACAAAAAATAATGTAAACTACGTAAATAATTAGATAAATAACATAATTATATTTTCTATATAATCATTGAGACGTATGTGTCAAATATTAATTGAGTACGTTTTTGTGTACTTCTGTTTATACCTGTGTATATACATTAAGTAGCATGCACCAATATTATGTACATGTACCTGGTACTTTACAATTGTTATGTACTAGGCCTATACCAAAAAGAATGTATTTTTGTATATTTTGTATGCTGATGTGTTGTTTTTATTACTTTTCAGTGTCCAAAGAAGAATATTATACATTGTGGATTTTATTAAAAGTGATTTTTGAAGTTGTCCATGGAACCGAAGAAAGAACAATAAAAAGAAGAGAAAAAACAAAAACAATGCTGCTGAACACTTCAGAAAATGGATTACCTTAGAGGACATAGACATTCTTTTTTTCTAATTGTATTTCATTTTTTTCCCTTTATTTACATAATTAGTGATTAACTAATATGATTATTTGTTTTTGCAATTATTGTTGAAGGTGTTTGAGAAATTTAGTATAAAAGGTTAGGTCTGCCATAAACAAATGAATATCTAGACTCCCGTGTCTTTTTTCACTGACATAAAAAGATTTATATATTGTGTACCCTGTTAATGCTAGCATAAAGTTAAATTGTTTAATTTGTTTCTTTCCCGGTTTGTATCCAATAACCAAATATTTTAATTTTCTGATATTTACAACTATCCTAATTTATGCATATTCATTGTAAGGGTAGTCCAAAATGTTTCTACATGGGCGCACTCGATGAAAAAAATGTAAGTTATTATCAATCTTATTACAATATGGAAACAAGTCTGAATTATCTATCCTCCATCTCTTCAGGTTTTACCTAGTCGGAATAATATTATGAAAGGATTTCCATTTAAAGATTTTCAATGCATTATCATGCAAGTTTTTGAAGATGAATTTAAATTTTTCATGGATTTTTTTATTCCCAGCATGGAATTGATTTCTCCACTTTTCTATCAGACTTGGGTTTTCTTTTTTTAGATTTAATTATGGTGTTATATATAAATTTATTGGTATACCCATTTAACATTTCAATTTCATCTTTATTTAATTCCACTGTTTCTAGTTCCAATTTCTCAATTCATGATTTTGGTACAGTTTTATTTTTTATTTTCATGAGTTCAGAATTCCAATTAGCTTTACTTATTAATTTTGAATAAATGGTAGTATCATTTAGTTTTCCAGCTTCATCACATTAGTCTTTTATTGTTATTAAACCACTGTCTATTTATTCAAGTTATGATGTTCACGAGATACAATAATTATAATTGCAAAGGGCAATTACTCCCTAAGTTACAGTCTAATGAGGTCACTTTTCGACCATGTCCCGAGATCTTTCCAATTTTAATCTAAATGCAAAGTTTTATGAAGTTGAAAGCATACTAGACCAATAATAATTATTCGTGCAGAGGACAATAGCTCCGTAAATGATCGTCAAAACAAGCTGATTTTCAAACTCGTTCGAGATATATCTAATGTTAGTCTACATACATAATTTCATTAAGCTCAGTTTTTATTCACCCAAGTTATCGTGTTCATAGGTCCAATAGTAATTATTTGTGCAAAAAGCCATAACTCAATTAATTACCGTCGAATCATGCTGATTTTCGAACTACTTCTAGATCGTTCCAAAGTCAACACACAAAGTTTCATTAAACTCTTTTCATATTTACTAAAGTTATCTCCTATAAAGTTCCTATAGTAGTTAAGTGCAAAAGGCAATAACTCGTTCCAAAGTTAGTATAAATACAAAGTGTCATTAAGCTCCGTTCCTATTTACTAAAGTTATCAAGTTCACAAGGTTCAATTATAATTATTTGTGAAAAGGGCAGTAACTCCGTCACTTACAGTCAAATCAAACCGGTTTTTGGACTCGTCCGAGGTTTTTCTTATGTTTGTCTACATATAAAGTTTCATTATGTTCGGTGCATATTTACTCCGTTTAATATTGCGTTCACAAGGAAATGTTAATGACGGACGACGACGGACAAAAGACTATAGCAATAGGTCGCCATGGCCTATGGCCAGGTGACCTATATATAAAACCTGCGAGTTAATAAGTTAACAAGGGGCCCAAGGTTGTCATCTAACTTTCTTGGCTAAAGTCATATAGGCAAAAAAATAACAAGACTTTGTCATAGGAAATAAGTCAAACTGGGTTAGAATTATTAGCCTGATAAAGTATTTTAACATTATATCCATATTGGTCCTGGCCGACCCCCAGGGGTCAGAAGGGGGGGGGGGGGAGTCAAATTGGCAAACTTATCAAAAATATCTATTCTGAATTCACAGATTCGATGGAACCAAATAATCTTCATACTTCATAGATTGAAAGGGCTTCAGTCCCTTTACAAAATGTGTGAATTTCATGACCCTGGGATCTCAGATTTCCCCCTTGGGAGGGAGTCAAATATTCTTTAGTTTATATTGAAAAAACACATTTATGAACATTATTTGCTTAATTTTAATATGAAATGAGTCAAACTGGGTTAGAATCATTAGCCTGAAAAAGCATTTTAACACCATATCCATATTGGTCCTGGCTGATCCCCGGAAACAGAGGGGCGGGGCCAAAATGAATCAAAATGGCTGAAATTTCAAAATTCTTCTTCTGAATTCACAGATTTGATAGATCAAATTAATCTTCATAGATATTTTTTTTTATAAAATCACTAACACTGACTGACTTCTAGTTTGGTTTTGTCGTTTAACACCGGAAAGGAACTTGGAATTTTAAGCATTAGGTTTGGTAACATAATACACTAACTTTCATTAAAAAAAAATAAAAAAATTCTTATACAAAGGTTCAACTTTAAAGTTTATGCTAAATCGTAAATACTTTTTACAGATTTGAACCAACTTTGCATTGCTCTTTCTGTATCAGCACTCAGGTGACAGTCAAGGCCTCTTGTCTTTCTTAAATGTCCATCGGATGATGTTATTTGAGCTCATCAAATTCGTCTCGATTTTCAGTTTATTCATTTATATACTGCCTAAATCATGAGGTGCATGTATTTATGATGGACAATCTTTGCAAATCCAGCATTTCACATTTGTTTAAAATGAAAAGCAAGTCAAACGGGCGAAATTCAATTTTAATGCGTAATAACTTGGTAATGCATGGATTATACAAAATTTAACATTGAACAAATTAATGGGATTAATTTAGTTCAAAATTTTAAATTCCAACTTGTTCGATTAAATGGTGTTCTTAAAGCATGCGTTTCATGTTATTTTATAGCAAACTGATCAAAATTGAAAACAGGCGTAAAGGAATGGAAAATCAGTCCTGCAATATGAACCACGATATTATGTTATTATGAGGGAAATAAGCTTGGGCAAATTTAACACTCCCATGCATACTCTCCTTTGAATTCCGGAATTACAGAAAATCGTACCAAGAAATAATGCTTGACACTTTGATTCCTTAAAGGGACAATTAAGTCTAAGAGAACATTAAAATTTGTACATCAATCGGAAAAAACCCAGTTCTTATAGAAGTGAGATCAGTCGGTTTTACTGCGATATGCCAGAAAAGCCCATGGTGGTGAAATGCGTGTGAAATGTTCAACTCGCTCGCTGTCCGCCATTATACATAGTGGTCGAACATCTTGTATGCCGAACCCTGTCCCTTGCTCGTAAAGTAATGCAACTTTTGTCTAGAATTGCACAAAACGCTCTGACAGTAGTGTGTTTACTTTATCAGTTGAATTGTCATGCCTTAAAATCAATTCATCACCTCCTCAGTGGTAATGTAGTTCATTTGTTTAACGTGCGGGACTTTTGCTCGGGTATGGGTACAGCGTACATATTGTACCTGCTGCCCCTATTGCATGATCGTAAAAGGCGACTAAATTTAGGATCTTATCTTTTCTCTTCTTCCTAACTGACTTTATCCTTTTCTAATGCCTTCCTTGGCACCGCCTCACTTTTGGCCTTGCGTTGAGCGTTCGCCCCTGTGAGGAAGGCTCTGGGTTCTGTCCCCTGGCCGACACACACCAAAGTCTATAAAAGTGGTAGTTTCTGCTCCTACTTAGCGCTCAGCAAACGGGGAGTGGGACGACTGGTTCGCCCGTTGTCAGTATAATGTGACCGGGTGGGGTGTGTTGCTTGGTGTCTTCGGCGGCATGCTTCAATGATATAGCACTATAAAAGGGCAATAGTTCCACTAGACAAGAAGACATAACAAGAATTTACCGCAGTCTCCCAAAACACGCACCTCGCACAACATACACGCAACACACCGCATACATGGGAGGCCGTCCTTACATGACCATAGCTGTTAATAGGACGTTAATTAATCAAACAAACAAATTAATCGTATTGGTCAACGATTTGTAATTACAACAGTATCAATTAAAATACTAATCAATGACGTCGAATTTGTCAATATGTTATGTTGTATGTTTCATAAGAAATGTAGAACAATACATTTATGCCATATTTTGCTTCTTGGTTACGTTAAAGAATTAGCCTGAGTGAATTGTCCCTTTAATAGAAATAGGTAGACGATTCGTAAACGTTTGTATGGCCCAAATATGCCATTTACACAGACAAATCAATTTCAGTTTACACCACTCAGGAACATACGATGGGTTGTCAAGTACGAGTTCGCTCAAAGTATGCTTCCTGCATTAAACTTCTTTGAAACACGTTTTGCTTGTCATTTGGTTTTGTAAACAGAAAACAACAAGAACACGTCTTTTACCTTGTAAGACGACTTCCGGCTGTAACGACTCCCTGAGAAATGCCAGACGGAGTTTACACATCGTAACAATCAGATTAACGGACGGGCTGTCATTTGCTTTGATACGTTGAAAGCAGCGTTGGTTTGAAATAAGTTTCAACAAAGATAATTGACATTAATATATGACATAGACGTTTTTAAAGCACATGTCGTCTTAAAATTTCCTTCAACTATGAAATTTGAAATTGTTTTGACTATTTCCACTATAAAAAGATGGTTTTATACAACGTACATTCTTGCTAAACTAATAGCATGGAAACGAGAATGGTTTTGACGACGGTAAAACGGCTGTGAAACACTTACTCTGGTATTTTGAGGCGTTTAATTTAAATGATTTATGAAAGTGGCATTTAACATAAACACATTTAACGTGTAAAATCCGTACAGTATGATTTTATTATCTACAGAGTCGCTCTGAGTAATGCACACCAAGGACAAGATGTAAAACTATACAGCTTTGTCTGCTTATAAACCAACTTATCGCAAAGTTCAAGGTTATCTTTTTCCCCTTCTTTAGCAACAGTAAGTATTCTTTTAACAGTTACTTTCTAATCATGCGACATGATCCCAAACTAGATAAACTGTGTAGGTCCTACCTGAACATCTGATGTTGAAACGGGAAAACCAAATGTACACTGAAAATCATTCGTCAGAAAATTTGTAATTTTTGGTCATTATGGCATCTCACCGATCTAATATCACTTAAGCATGCCACCGATGACGCCAAACAACACACCCCACCCGCTCACATTATATTGACAACGGGAACTCTTGATTTACATAGTGATCCCGTATGGAATGTTGTCAGATCCATGATGAAAGAGATTAATACATTCGATATGTGTTTTAATCAGTTTAGGTTTACCCTAATGTTTCAGAACATTTTGTTTAATTTAATAATTTGACGTATGGATGCTGCGGACAATCTTATAAAAAACCACATAGTAACTGGTTTATAAAGAAATTTTCATAAAAATGCGTTTATATTTCATTGACAGAACTGTGGTTATGTAAATAAATGTTTTCAAATATTGCATAATCAACGTAACATGTTATCGTTTGTGACAAAATATGAAAATTAAACCATCTATCAGTCATGTTACTGTCACACTAAATGAAACGATTTTTTTATTGATTCAAGGCGCGATTTCGTAATTTCCTTTAAGCAAGATTATCGATGTCAACATGAACAAGTGTAAATATAAGTGCTTATTAAATGGACCTCGTTGTCAAGAATGACGATCACGGTTTACAATCTTACAAACTGTACCTCTGTGCACTCTTTTCACTTGTCTCTTGTGAACGATAGCGCTAACACTAAGTAACACTAAAATTTAAATGATAATTATGTCAACATTACAATTTCTGGTTATTGAAAGGTAAATATTTAAGAGATAAACAATATACTTTTGGCATTGGAAAACGTAATCACAAGTTTTAATGGAAATATTTAAATCTGCAATATCCTGCTATGATCCATGAAGTTAACATGTGGATGCACAAAAGTGCACATGATACTTGGTTACAGAAGGGATCGATTGGCTCTGGAGTATGTTCTCAATAGATACACAATGACAGCCGTTTTCAGATTTACTGCCATAAGTCTCCGGCTGCACGTCAGATATATCGGATAAAGACGATGTATTGATTTTCTTCGTGGTTTTGTGTCCAACATTGGTAAAAAGAAGAGCAGTGTTTTGTCAAGATTTATATCATAAAAACACAGAAAAGTTTCCTGATAAGATATGAAAATAAAAAAGAAGCCACATCTCAAACGTTTGGACTCGTGTTGCACGTGGTGAGTTAAATTTCAACACATATGCCAGCGCACGCACAGCGGCAGACTAACTACATATATGTTTGATGTACTAAGCTACGAGCTTATTTAAGCAACAAGAAGTGTTTTAGATTATATATGTATAAGCAATCGATCGCACTTCGATTTATTGTTGTTGATTTTTTCAATAAACTTGCCGTGCAAGACTGACACTTCTATCTGACATTTTTGTTACACGCTGCCGTTTGTTGATGCGGTTTGTTTTGGAAACAATACATGTTCCATGAAAAGCTTGACTTCGCTCTATTTTAGAGGAGTATTTTCCAAGTCAAGCTAGGCAACTGACCACCGATATTGTTCGCTGTATGCATCGAAAATGATCTAAAGATTAAATCTATGTACAGGAAAAATTTCAATTTCGTAGTCTTTATATTTCATTGTGCGAAACCTATCTTTAATAGACCTGGCCCGACTTCTCGAATCAAACTTATCATATAAGCTACATAAGGGGAAAAAACTTGAGATTTGACTTAAGCTTACTATTTGTTTTGAGAAAAGAAGGCCTGATCAACCAATCAACAAACTCTTTACTGAACCACCTCGAGATTTATGATGGGATTTTTACAATGTACTACCAAGGGTCTAAACAGTCATCCGACTATTAACAGAACACCACAAAACTCGTACTTTACCGTAGAAGCAAAAAGAAACAGACTCAAATTGCTTTTGTATACAAGAACATCATTTTTTGATGTTAATTATATAATATAATCGCTTGCTTTAATTACTGGTTACCGGATAACACTGTAGGGTACTCGGTTAGTATCAAACACATATATTTATATATAAATGATATAATTTGTCGTTTTATATATTATTTCAAGTCTTTCCTATATATTCTGCATTCGTTAGCCATACTGATCAACCACGGTCAAACACATATATAATTATCATCCAAGGGAAAAGTGATCTATATATAGCCAAGTGATCTATATATACAGGTCAAATTTTGTTAAAGATGGCCATTTGGGTTCTTCGACAGAGATAGTTATACCGAACATTAGAGACAAAAAAAATCATAATAAGTTATTTTAAATAGATATCAACTTAATCTCTTGAGAAGGGAACGTCGGAAAAAAAAACGCATAAAAAATTTTGGCATGCAAAACGGAATTAAAAACGCCACAAATCTTGTAAATGGCCGCAGCAAATACTAAACCGGAAAACGGTTGAGCATAATAATTTTTTTGTACATCAAGTCATTCACTGGTAATCTATTCCTCCTCCTGTAAAGAGATGTCCTGAATATATCATTCGATTGGCTTGGTTTGCTGTTCGCACACGTTCCTGTTATATATTTATACTGATGTGTTAGATGTTAAGATATTTTTTTACGATCAAGATAAACAGCGATTTGCACCGATATTGTATAGCACCTTAACGAGTACATATGTATGAAAGGTCATATATTTCACAAAAATCATTAATCTACTTCGTATTGTATTGATATATGATATGAATACAGTACAATTGTTTTAATGATATATGAATATTGGAACAAATTGGTCTTTACAGTGCTTGCTCTGTGGATACAAGCCACGCCTCATAAGTGAGGTCATTAGGTGTACTGGATTCAAATTCCGCCAACAGGAAGTACTCCTGGTAGTAGCGAGAGGGATTCCCGATGTCGTTCCTCAACCCGACGACATCACGTGGACACTTGGTGTGCAGCGAACAACCTACGAAGCGTCTGGAACAAAAAAAATATTGATGAGTGATTTATATGTGGTGTACGGCTCATATGGTCTGGTGTGATATTAATACATTCAACATAGGTGTACTGAATGATATTTGAAGTTAAACGCCACAAATCAAAACATCCCCACTTTGTGATTTTATGTTCATTCAGAGACAATTTATAATTCAATAATGTTGATTGATTGTACAATGTTGGTTTGTTGAACATATTGACATCCTATAAACAGACAGTCAGTGTCATTAAACGGCCTGCTATGACTGTGGTGTCCAGCATGTGTGTGTGAAGTGCGCGGGGCGCGTTCTGAGAGACTGCTGTGTAATCTGTATATTGTTTAACGTGTTTTAACAACATAGGTCAATTACGTCCGGCCTTTCGAGTACATGATTGTCAGATATATGAAAGTAACTGCGTGTGTTTTCGGAAACTGCTGTATTGTGTTCTGTGTAACAGTTAGAACTCATCCATAGTATTATTGAATCATACGCTGCCAAAGAAAACAAATAGCACATCCCACCAAATTATGGTATTATACTGAAATTATACGAAATTACGTCATATTTTCAACAAAAAATCCGTTGTTTGCATCTTTTACAGTAAAACTAGTCAACTTTGTGAAATTTTTTTAAATTTTACCCCGGAAATATAAATTTTGTTGACGCCGTGACGTCACGAGGCTTTATTGCACGGGTAGCCACCATGCAATACAGCCTCAGGCGACATGAGTGCATTGCCCTAGACCAGCCAGTATAACACCCGTAGGTATGAAAGAAATTGCATTCCAGTTTACCTTTTAGAGCAACCAACTGATTAAGTTCCAATTTCCAAGAGAAATTTGTTCATGCTAATTTAAGTACTATTCATTACCATATCTTCTCTTAGTATTCTTACGAAAACGCCAATGACAAACATTACTTATTTCAGTGCCATCAGCTGCTTAAGATAAACATTCAAATAAGAAGTATATTTGTGACAACAGAACATGTACAGCTTGCAAGGTATACCGCACATTGGGATATTTTGGCGATTTCGCATAGGTTGGTCTGTTTTTTTGTATGATTTATTAATGTCCTATTGACAGCAATGATCATGTAAGGACGACCTCCCATGTATGCGGTGTATTGATTTCCATATAGGGATTGGATTTCGTTTTTATGTTAACCATGCGTGTATGGAGCAATTCCTCTAAGAATATATTCTATGGGGCGCGTTAGCGCCCCATATTGAATATATTCTTAGAGGAATTGCTCCATACATGCATGGTTAACATAAAAACGAAATCCAATCCCTATATTTACACTCACACGACTTTTTATTTATATTTTATGCAATAAAATCGTCATTTGAAAGTGACGTAATTATTAAATAAAAGTCGATCAAAAGTGGGAGGAGCTTACTCAATTGAACAGCGAATGATGACGCTTCACGTAAGGTAGAATTATTCAGCCGCGACGACAAAAAAGTTCAATATTTTAGTGTAAAATAAACATGACAAACAAAATAAATGTCAGAGATAACTTTATTTAATCAGATCAGAACTTTAAATATATATTCAATTTTGCTAAAAGTTAATATATAGCGTAATAACATAAAGAATTTGTACACGGCCACATGTGTGAACTCGGTGACCGTGCTGCGAGGCGAAGCTGACGCACGCTTACACACTTGAGTTTGCCCAAGTTGTCAAAACACCGATTTTCAAGTAGCTCAATGTGTTTGAGATGTCGTCTGACTTGACGATATTACATCCTTGGGAGCCATGTGATTATATAATCTACGCTTAGATCCATATCGCCATCGATAGATGAAACAAATTCACTTGTGTTCGATGGATACCTACAATGTATTTGTGGTGACGCGTAACTGTCAACACGTGGATTATTAGCGGTGCATGTTTTATAATACACATGATTAAATTCTCAAAGAACAAAGACAAGAGGATATGTTTATAACTGGCCTCTATCAGAGGGTCTCATGCCCGTCCACCCCAAAGGCTCGATCGTAGGACGAACATAGGCACAGAGGTAATGTTTACATTTGACACCCATCAATTTTAACAAAAATGAAAGCACGTCGCCCCGGTCGGGATATTTTTCCGTTTCTTTATACAATTGTTGATTTAAAAATTGTTTGAATCATATATAAATATATAACATGTATATATTGTTTACATCTTTCCAAAATTCTATGAAAAACAACAATATACACGTAATGTTGCGTCAAAATGTAAACAAAGCCATGTGTTTCTTTTAAAAAAAGTAGTCCTTTTACGTTGCACAGAACATTTTAATACGCAAGTTCAAAGGTCAATGTTACCATGCAGTTATGGTAAACAAAATCGGCTAGTATTAGCGTATAGTGACCAAGCCTAGCAAGTGTAAATATAGTACTATATTACTACATACATATATATGGGACAAGGAAGTAATTCCTACCGTGTGTACAATACAAACTTTGATTTATCCACACGGATTGGAGTTACCTTATTTTTCCATATTTACCATTTGAAGTCATTCGTATCCAACAGACTTACGTTTGATACGTTTAATTGGATCCCGTGTCATCTGGAAAATCCTGTTGATATTACTACTTCGACCCCTATATACATATGTAGATATACATACAACATACTGCTAAAGACACCAAGCAACATACTTCACCCGGTCACATTAAACTGACAGCTCGATCAGAAACAAAAACAGTGTTTTCCCCCACAGGGGGCGAGATTACTACTTTAGCAAGACAATTAGATGATGTCATGAGAGACATAAGAGAAAGAACGGTAGTCAGGAGAAAGCTACGGAACCCACTGGTAATAGTTAACCATTTAGATATCGATTTTTGTAAAACGGAGCCCCACAGCACACACAACTTTCATTTATCAAGAAACCCAAAACACATATGTTATTTCTCCCCAAACGATTATGGGAACAGAGAGTGTGATTTTGTATATGTATATTGGTGCTGTATATTGCCGTTAATTCAATAATATATATCATCAAATTATCCAATAGACGATATATTTATCAAAGAAACATGCATGCTGGTTGATACGTACAGTTCATTTAACGCACGTGAAGATGTGGTGTTGCATTCGAATGTGTAAGTACATGTATCGTTGAATGGCAATCCACATAATCTACTTGAAAGTAGGGTTTACCTTATGCCCATATTAAGGTTAAGAAATACATTTTAACATAAGACAAGGCCTAGATATCGATAAACTCCAGTTGCGAAAGTGACTTGCAAAACATACAAGTTTCCCAAAACATGCACTTCGCACTTCACATACGCTGCACACTGCATACATGGGAGGCCGTCCTTACATAACCCTAGCTGTTAACAGGACGTTATAATAATCGAACAACAAACAAACAAAAACAAGAGGCCCAGAGGGCCTGTATCGCTCACCTGGTTTGTAATGCCAAGTAGTGTTCTGAATACAGGTTCATTGTTTCTTTTCTGAAGGAATTTTAATATTAACCTCTAAATCCTCTATTGGGCCCACCCCTCCTGCCCACAGGGGGTCAGAGCCAAAATTTATACACGTTCTCTTCCCCTTCCCCCAAGGATGTTTATGGCCAAATTTGGTCACAATCCAAGCATAACTCTAGGATATGTAGCGATTTATAGGATTAACCTCTATTTTCCCTATTGGGCCCCACCCGTCCTGCCCCGTGGGACCAGAGCCAAAATTTATACAAACTCAGTTATTATTCTCCCAAGGATATTTCTGGCCAAATTTGGTTACATTCCATGCTGAACTCTAGAACAAGTACCGATTTATAGGATTTACCCATGATTCCCCTACTAGGCCCCGCCCCTCCTGCCCCCGGGGACCAAAGCCAAAATTTATATAAACTCAGTTCTTATTCTCCCAAGGATATTTCTAGCCAAATTTTGTTACAATCCATGTAGAACTCTATGACTTGCAGCGATAGAAAGGATTTACCTCGAATTCCCCCTATCGGGCCCCGCCCCTCCTGCCCCCGGTGGGCCAGAGCCAAAATTTAAGTTCTGTCTCCCTTCCCCAAAGGATGTTTGTGGCCAAATTCGGTTACAATTCATGTAGAACTCTATGACTAGTAGCGATTTAAAGGATTTGCCCCTATTTCCCCTTTTGGGCCCCGTCCCTCCTGCCCCCGGGTGACCAGAGCCAAAATTTAAACAAGTTCTGTTCCACATCCCGCAAGGATGTTTGTGGCCAAATTTGGTTACATTTCCTTCAAAACTCTATGACTAGTAGCGATTTAAAGGATTTACCTCTATTTCCCCAATTCGGCCCCACCCCTCTTGCCCCCGGGGGCCCAGAGCCAAAATTTATACAAGTTCTGTTTCCCTTCTCCCGAGGATGTTTGTGGCCAAATTCGGTTACAATCTATTTAGAACTCTTTGACTAATAGCGATTTAAAGGATTTACCCCTATTGGGCCCCATCCCTCCTGCCCCCGGGTGACCAGAGCCAAAATTTATACAAGTTCTGTTCCCCCTCCCCAAGGATGTTTGTGGCCAAATTTGGTTCCATCCATGCAGAACTCTAGGACAAGTATAGGATATATCTCTTTTTCCCCTATTAGGCCTCGCCCCTCCTGCCCACGGGGGTCAGAGCCAAAATTTATACAAGTTCTGTTCCCCCTCCCCAAGGATGTTTGTGGCCAAATTTGGTTACAATCCATGCATAACTCTTTGACTAGTAGCTATTTAAAGGAAATGTTGACGGACAGACGGACGGACGCCGCGCCATGACATAAGCTCACCGGCCCAGGTCAGCTAATGAGTAAAACTAAATTACTGATTACATAAAACCTCTCACACGTGTTTAGTAAAAGTTTGTTTTGTCAAAATACATGCTTCTTTCACAAATACCGTGGAAGGTTTATATACGTCGTATCTCATTTGGCCCTGCAGGTAGGGCGTAAGAATTGTACCTGCTGCCCCTATTGCATGATCGTAAAAGGCGACTAAAATTAGGATCTTATCTTTTCTCTTCTTCCTAACTGACTTTATCCTTCCTTGGCACCGCCTCACTTTTGGCCTTGAGTTGTGCGTTCGCCACTTGAGGAAGGATCTAGGTTCTGTCCCCTGGCCGAGACACACAGAGTCTATCAAAGTGGTAGTTTCTGCTCCTGCTTAGCGCTCAGCATAATGGGAGTGGGACGACTGGTCCGCCCGTTGTCAGTATAATGTGACCGGGTGGGGTGTGCTGCTTGGTGTCTTCGGCGGCATGCTTCAGTGTAATAGCACTATGAAAAGGGCAACAGTTGCACTATACAAGAAGACACACCATGAATATACCGCAGTCTCCCAGGACACCCACCTCGCACAACATACATGCAACACACACCGCATACACGGGAGGCCGTCCTTACATGACCATAGCTGTTAATAGGACGTTAATAAATCAAACAAACTTTACAGTAACAAGGCGCCCTGTGTCGGAATATGTTTGTTTGATTATTGATTTGATTAAGGGAGGCATTAGGAAGGATAAAGTCCGTTAGGAAGAAGAGAAAAGATAAGATCCTAAATTCAGTCGCCTTTTACGATCATGCAATAGGGGCAGCAGATACAATTCTAACGCCCTTCCTGCAGGGCATATGTAACTTTACCAGTGGTTTATATAGCTCCACTTTAGAAAGGTGAGGAAAGCAAAGCTCTGCCGCGTGAAGTATATAACTCTGCAACGTAAGACTGTGGCTAGTAAAAGCACGTCTGCCGACGCCTTTTCAAACATGTATAATCCCAAAAGATTATCCCTTATTATTGACCTACCTGACAAAAACATAGAAGGGTGGAACCTCTTGGATATAAACGGACGAATCTGTAGGAGATGGGGCATTATCGTGAAACAACGGAGGTATCATTTGCAGCATAACGAGGAAGTCTTGGGCCACTCGTAGCACGACAGGTAGTGTCCGGTCCAGAGTAACTCCTGTAGATAACAATATTGTTACACATATCTCATCAACATTTCGAGTTTGTAAATCATAGTGGTAGACACATTACGATTATTAAGAAAGGGATAATTTCAAATTGAAGTTGCAACAAAACATATAAACCAATGACAAAAAATATGAATAAGCAATTTAAATAAACCAGAGGGATTTTGGCGCCCATCAAAGAATAATCTAAGCCAGATAATGGAAAGAGGGATCTTTTCTCTGCTTTTCAAAATCCAAGATAGTTGCCTGGCGGCCATCTTGTTCACCGATCGATCCCAAAATGCAATATGCAAAACTAGGGCCCTAGGTGAACCTACATATGCAATTTGAGAGAGATCCCTTCAGCACTTTCTGAGAAATAGCTGTAACAAACTTTAACTATCAAAATCCAAGATGACTGCCTGGCGGCGAACTTTTTGACCGAACGGTCCCAAAATGCAATTTGCACACGCAGGGCCCTAGGGGAACCTACAAATGAAATTTGAGAAAGATCTCTTCAGTGCTTTCTGAGAAATAGCGGTAACAAGAAGTGTTTACGGACGGAAGGACGGACGACGGACCACGGACGAAAAGCGATTTGAAAAGCCTACCATCTGATGATGGTGGGCTAAAAAGGTAGATGTATGATTTCAAGTATAACACATACTATTTCTGTGAATAAAAACAGATCAAGTTTTTACATAAGCTACATTGAATTAGATATATCTGTTCAAAGTATTCCCAGAATACGATGTGCATTGAGACTTTTATGTGTCACACATTTAAAACAAATTATTTATGCTTTTGAACTTTTTTCATACGCTCTATTGCTGTTAACGCAACGTTACTGACTCTTGTGAGATGCTGCAACTTGTCAGTACGGAGGAATGAAACTAAGGTTAAGTAATCACAATAAATGACAATGTGTATCAAATACAGTTACTTCAGTTAGTTAACAGGCAACATTAATCATAACCTTACCCGCATCGTTTTCCCCTGTGAAGTACCCTTCCAGTCGTCTGCGCATATCCCGTTCAGTTTCAGCTGTTATTGTTCCATTCATGTTATTGGTAGCAATCCATTTTGACTGGTCCAATCTGCGATATTCATAGTTCTGAGGACGTCAAGATCGACACAAAATAATATTTAGTTAAGCTTGTTTTTTTTTTTTAATAAAAAACTGGTTACATGTTGCTTATGAATCTTAACCCATATACCAATGAATTGTGCTCTGAATCAATCTGATTAAAAAAACAGATCCTTATCACTACGTTGGATAAGAGGATCTGAGAACATCCCATTAGGGATCACGTCAAGATGACTTTTTGAAATAGCCAATGAAATTGGGACTGTCAGAACCTCTTTCCTAGGTACATAACTGCATTGTAATTTCTCAGTTGAAAAACTAATTATTAAAGGTCAATCAAAATTATACGGTAAAGTAATATTCTGTGTGATTCAATTTGCTGTCATTCTACTTTCATTTTATGAGTCACACATTTATGCATGTAGGTGCTGATCATGATTTCATTTATCATGCTGGTTTCGATACTCATTACTTTCATCAGTCACAGTGTTAGAGTAAAGGTATGTAAAATTAGCAAAGTAGTTTAGTGTATGTAGTCATCTCACTAAAAGTGGACAACAAAGCCAATTGCATATGCATACTTGGGCGAAAAGACTTTTTAATTGATGTTGTAAAGTGTAGACACTGCATTTGCTCTGAAGTACACGTGGTATAAAGGTCATCTCTACGTGACGCCTTATTGGATATTGTCAGATCTTCTATTGAACGGAGTGGTTATAAGGATATGTGTTTTAATCAGATTAATTTGGACAAATTTTTCAAACTACTTCGTCCCCTGTCAATAATCTGACAGTGCCGATTTCATTGACCATTTCAAAAGGTCAGCTTGACGTGATCCCTAATGGGATGTTCTCAGATCCTTTTATCCAACGTAGTGATAATATGGATCTGTATTTTAATAAGATTGATCCTCTATTGAACGGAGTGGTTATAAGGATCTGTGTTTTATTCAGATTGGATCTGAATGCAAGAGTACTTTGTTAATAATTTGTTAAGTCGTGATCAAGAGTTTTTATATTGCGTGTGTATATTTCAACGTTTATATAATTCGTCTAAAAGACGTCAAACATTTTTAATAATTCCCGATGTAATAAAGTTTATCATATTTTCAAGGTTTTTTTTTATTGCATGGTGAACAATGGACTCGAATTCATTCAGCTTTTACCTGCGGGTTATTTGAATAATAAGGGAGCACTGACTGTTTATATACATAAAATCAAGCTTAGTAGTACAAAAACTTGGCTAAACCCTGCGACACCGCCGCTTTATTTCTGATTTCTACGGTACGCCAAACGTTTTTATTGTTAACTTACGTTTGTAGATTTCACATTAATGACGGTGTAAGAAGGACAAATAGCATTAGCTGTACAACTGCTGCCAACACGAGGGATAGCCGACGAATAACTTTCGGTAACCATCAGCATAGTCACAAAGACGCTTAATACAATCCAAGTTCTGTCCATTGTAGCAGTAAAATTGCTAAAAAAAGCTACAAAACTAAAACGGAGAAATTAAAATTGAGTAAAATATTTGCAAAGAAATAATAACAGACACAACAGCTCATTAAAAACATCGTTAGCCATTGCCAGATTTTGATGTAGTATGGATTGATTTATGTGTTTTTCATTGTGATCGTGGCCCTGCAGGTAGGGCGTTAGAATTGTACCTGCTGCCCCTATTGCATGATCGTAAGAGGCGACTAAATGTAGGATCTTATCTTTTCTTTCTTCCTAAATTAGTTTATTTTCCTGACGTCTCCCTTGACACCACCTCACTTTTGGCCTTTAGTTGAGCGCTCGCCCCTGTGAGAAAAGCGCTGGGTACTGTCCCCTGGCCGAGACACACCAAAGTCTATAAGAGTGGTAGTTTCTGCTCCTACTTAGCGCTCAGCATAACGGCAGTGGGACGACTGGTTCGCCCATTGTCAGTATAATGTGACCGGGTGGGGTGTGTTGCTTGGTGTCTTTGGCGGCATTACATGACCATAGCTGTTAATAGGACGTTAATTAATCAAACAAACAATCATTGTGATCGCGCTATATTGTAGATATGATAGATTGTATAGAAACAAGATCTTCATAGCAGGCGGGAGTTACAGTTTACCCACTGAAACCCTAGGTAGTCCCTCAGATGACTCCATACTTATTGTATTGGCCTTTTCATACAATTTCAATATCGAATTATTATCAAAGTACCGTAATGGTTGTAAAATTGAAAATAAAATATGATATCAACGACAGATAATTACAAAAATATCTGAAATTTAACGCATTGAACAAATTAAGACGAACCAACAGAAAACTGGAACTATTAGAGTTTATCGCTGTGCACAAGCCCGCAACCTTCTCCCACACATCATGGCGACGCACGACTGATTAAACATTACAAGTACGTGTTTATGTGAATTTATGTGTATTCTCTCAGTCACCTTTTGTGAGAATGACTCCCTAGCCACTCATACTACTGAGGCAAAGATTGCGTAAGGTGAAATCAAATTAAATTTAATGCCTTTTTTTTATTTTACTTTGAGACATTATTGGCTTTTCTGTTATATCGTACTGGGAAAGAATCCATGGTTTAGAAAATTGAGCATTCTGTTTGTGTATTTAATATCTTCCTTATTTTTTGTAAACATATTTTGTTTTTATCATGGTTTGTACTTTTAAAAGATTGTGTTATCTTCCTAATTCCAGAAGTTTTTTATTCCAGTTCTTGCGATCTATTTTCAGGTGATTTAAGTTGCATATAGATGATTATCAATAAAATCAAATATAGTAATACAAAACAACTTTCGTATAGCATCATTCACACAGATAATTCTAGAAAGATATCCGTGGAAATAAGCCAATGGAGTTTGTAATGATAACTTATACATTTTGATGGAGTGCGACTATATTCAAAATTGAAATATAATATTTATTATTAAAGATGCTCCACCGCTGACAAATGGCATTTTCTCACTATCAAAAACATGAGCAAACGATTTAGTATTTTTCTTCAGTTACAAAAGTTATTTACTTTACACCATTACCACCATTGAAAAGTTTGAGCTTCTAATTTTACTTTAAGTTGAAAATATGAAGAAATAATAAATTGCATCCCGAAAACAATCCGTGTCATTATACCCTATATGGAATGAAGTGACTGACTGCGCATGCACCAAAGGCAAAATAAATTATTTTATTATAGTTTTTGTGTTAATTAGACATATATATAAATATATACGATTGAACACCAATTATTGTTCAAATGATGAATGTCATTTATGCTCTGTCGGCGGTGGAGCATCTTTAAATTATAATACTGATGTAATGACATGAATACTTAAACATTTGCTGCGACATATTAAACCATCACAGTTTCAAATTGGTTTTAATAAGTTTAGGTAAAATAATAAAAATATAAAGATATTTTCCCCATTCATACGTACGTACAAATAATCATTTATTTTGCGTTTGGTGCATAAGCGATCAGTACTTCATTCCATATAGGAATGTCCATAGGATTGATTTGGGACGCAATTTTTTTTTTTCAATATTTGTATCCGTAATCAAAGTAGAAAGTAAAAACTTTTCAATTGTGGTAATGGTGTATAGTAAGCAACTTTTGTAATTGAAGTAACATTCGTATTTGTCTGCTCCTGATAGAGAAAAATAGCATGCGCCACCGGTGTAGCATCTTTAAAATGGCAAAGTTAAAAATCAGGAATTCCCAATCTAACCGTGAATTAAAAACAAAGAAAAACACTTGCATTAGTCAGAATGCACCGTTACCTTGCTGTTGTTGTCTGTCCGATGGGAACAAGCGATGTCTACAATCCGCTGTCGTGTCCTCGGTTGACTGCTGGCTGACCTCATGGTTTATATATATTTAGGTTACTTAAGAGATTTCCTGCAATGCATCACACGTCAATTGTGATAACGTTAGGTATGGAAGGCGGTCAAGGACATATGAAAGCAAAATGTTAAGCATCTCCAAAATAATTTATATAATTGTAATTGATAATGACGAAAAAAAAGCAAACGACTGAATATTTAGATATATACGTGTTAAAGTGATGGTTCATGAAGGAAGTTGACAATAAAAACAGTTTGGTTTTCGAAATCTAAAGCATATCTTATTTAACAAACAAGAAGCCCGTGTGCAAATTAGCTATTTCATTTAATAACCAACTTGGTGTCTTCGGCGGCATGCTCCAGTGATATAGCACTATAAAAAGGGCAAAAGTTCCACTATACAAGAAGACACAACATGAATATACCGCAGTCTCCCGAAACACGCACCTCGCACAACATACACGCAACACACCGCATACATGAGAGGCCGTCCTTACATGACCATAGCTGTTAATAGGACGTTAATTAATCAAACAAACAAACAAATACATAGTTTCATTAAGGTTGGTGCATATTAACTCACATTATCGTGTTCACAAGGTTAAAGATTATTAATACAAAGGGCAATATCTACGTAATTAAGTTAGAAGCGACTCAAGCTGATTTTCCAACTCGTCCGAGATGTTTTAGTCTACATACAAAGTTTAAATCAAGCTGAATGCATATTTACTCTAAATTGATTGTATTCACAAGGCCCAATCATACTTATTAGTGCAACTCCGTCAATAACAGACGAGTCAATCAAACTTGTTCGAGATATTATCAATGTTGGTCTATATGTACAGTTTCGTTAAGCTCGGTTCATATTATAGTAAAGTTATGTTCACAAGAGTCAATAATTATTAGTGTAAAGGGCTATAACGATGTAAGTTATAATTGAATCAAGGTCCAATCATAATTATTAGTGCAAAAGGTAATAATTCCGTATGTTATAGTCGCATCACGCTGATTTTCGAACTCACTTGAGAACTGTCCAATGTTAGTCTAGATACAAATGTTAGTCTAGATACAAAGTCTCATTAAGATCGGTTTATATTTAATCAATTTATCTTGTTCACAACACAAGGAAATGTTAACTGACGTCGCAAGACGGACGACGTACGATGGACATAATATTATCAAATAGGTCATCATGCCCTATGGTCAGGTGACCTATAGAGACCAGAAATATTAGTCTTTCCTGGAAATTACAATTAGTTTAATAGCATTATTTAGCTATTTTCGACCTTCGAAAGCTTTGTCCCAATTTCTGATTGACTGATTTTGCGTAACGTCCTTGTGTGCCGGTTAAAACAGTGTCTAGAACACTAATTTATTGGTACATAGGATGAATGGAGTGTATAAAGTGCCCGAATAGTCTATGCACTTAGACTTTCAATTAGCTGGGTCGTTTAATCCTAGGACCATTTGGATTATTTCCATATAAGAATTGATCGATATATTGGCAGGTTAATTGATTATTGACTGCCCATTAGTTGATCGTCACAGCGCCAGACGTCAAAACACCGAAATGAATCTTCATTGTTGACATTGATAACGTAGGGAATTTGCATGTGTTTGATGTTGTACCTTGTCTTAGGTTATCGATTTAAATTTATGTAAAAAATACATGTTTTCTCTGTAATATAAAAAAAAAACCTTTTAATTTTGTTTCGGAAAGGTAGTGGATACTTTCAAAATATTGATGTAAGGAAAAGGTCCTGATTGCGATGACGTACAAGTATATATTAATATATGAATTTGGAAATATTACATGTATCTTTTAATCAAAACTCTCTGTGTTTTGTTATTCTGGAAGATTCAAATTACTGCATGTATTACAGCGCCTTCCTGAATTGTGATTACGTCAAATTTCATGCTAACATGCTATGGATTTTTGAGTTCAGACAAAAATATAGAATAGTACAAACAATTTAGGATAGTTCACAAAGACTCACATACTGCAACACATTGCATAAATGTGAGGTCGCCATCCTTAAACGACCCTCCCTGACTGTTAGTAGGACGCTTAATCTCATCAACTAAAACAAAGAATATTTAGAATAACAGACTGTAAATAAACATCACCTTGAAATTCCAAAAGATGTAAAATTAATATACATTAGATCAATTTATAAATGAGACGAACGTATATGTATATTATGTGATTGTGGTTCGTAGCTCAATGGGACGCCGTCGATGTCACAAATGCTTACTGAACCTGTGGTATTTCCTCCTCGTCTGTGAACTTCTGACCGGTAACCTTGACCAGCATTTGTCTGGAGTTTACAGACACACACATCATATAACAACTTGTAAACACTTGTCTTCACTGAATACTGAGGATGCAGTCACTTCAGACTTAAGGCGAATCCGGTAAACTAATGTTACAACTATGCGTAAGACAATATCAAACACGCGAGTTTTCTATAAATATATTGTAAATAAAGGGACATTTAAATGTGAGGTTTCTACATGTACATGTTACAGCATATTAGTTTTCATTCAAATGACATGGCATATATTTTCAATTGAAGTTTTGGAAATTTGAAAAATGTTAATAATTCACATTAAGATAAGTAAAATAATAATGAAACATAATCCGATTTACCAATAGAAATGAGAAAAAAAGAAAGAAGGAAAGAAAATTAAATATTTGTAATAATAACATACGAATTACATAATAAGGATTTGATACAAAGTTCTTGTAACTTTCTTTGACGAAAATATCGGTAGATATCGTTGATATGTTTTTATTTTTAGGTCACCTAACCATAGGTCATGGTGACCTATTGCGATAGCCTTTTGTCTGCCATCGTCCGTTGTCCGTTAACTTTTTGTTGTGAACACGATAACTTGAGTAAATGTTAACCAAGATTGATGAAACTTTGTATGTAGCTTAATATTAACAAGATCTCGGACGAGTTCTAATTTCAGGGTTGCTGGGTCAAGTTCAAGGTTACTGCTACTATTTTTAGACACGAGGCCCATTGGCCTTAACGGTCACCTGAGTTCAGATACAGAATGAGACAAAGACATGCATATAAACACTATATATTTGCCAATCAGGCCCTTGAAGTCAGTCAGTGATTTTATAAATTTGACTTTTTAATCTATGAAGATTATGTGGTTCCATCAAATCTGTAAATTCAGAAGAAAGGTTTTTGAAATGTTATCCATTTTGACCCCTTTTGGCCCCACCCCTGCCTCAGGCCCTTGGGGGTCGGCCAGGACAAATATGGATATGATGTTAAAATGCTACCTCAGGCTAATAATTCTAACCCAGATTGACTAAAACCCGATGAAAACTATATATATAAGCAAATAATGTTCCTAAATGTGTTTTCCTATAAAAACTATAGTAGTTGAGCGTTCGCCCCTGTGAGGAAGGCTCTGGGTTCTGTCCCCTGGCCGAGACACACCAAAGTCTATAAAAGTGGTAGTTTCTGCTCCTGCTTAGCGCTCAGCATAACGGGAGTGGGACGACTGGTTTGCCCGTTGTCAGTATAATGTGACCGGGTGGGGTGTGTTGCCTGGTGTCTTCGGCGGCATGCTTCAGTGATATAGCACTATAAAAAGGGCAACAGTTCCACTATACAAGAAGACACAACACGAACATACCGCAGTCTCTCAAAACACGCACCTCGCACTTCACACACGCTACACACTGCATACATGGGAGGCCGTCCTTACATGACCCTGGCTGTTAATAGGACGTTAAAATAATCAAACAAACAAACAAACAAAAAAGATTTGACCTCCTCCCAAGGGGAAAATCTGAGATCCAAGGGCCATGAAATTCACAATTTTTTTAAAGGGCCTTAAGACCTTCCAATCTATCAAGAGTATATGGTTCCATCAACACCCTCTGGCCCCTGGGGGTCGGCCATGACCAATATGGATATGGATGTAAAAATGCTATTTCGGACTAATAAATCTAACCCAGTTTGACTAATTTCCTATGAAAAATAGGCAAATAATGTTCATAAATGTGTTTTTACTATATAAACTAAAGTAAACTTGACCCCCTCCCCAGAGGGAAACATGAGACCCCAGGGTCATATCATTCACGATTTTTGTAAAGGACTTAAAGACCTTTCCATCTATGAAGAGTATTTGATTATACTATTTCCAATATTTCAGAAGAAGATTTTTAAAGTTTTAGCCTTTTTGGCCCCGCACCTCTGCCCCGAGGGGGTTGACAAGGACCAATATAGATATGATATTAAAACGTTATATATGGCTAATATCAGGCTAATAATTCTAAACAAGTTTGACTAATTTCCTATGAAAATTGAGCAAAAAATGCTCATAAATGTGTTTTCCCTATATAAACTATTGTAAACTTGATCCCCTCCCCAGGGGGAAACGGGAGACCCCAGGGTCATATAATTCACAATTTTCATAAAACACCTTAAGACCTGTCCCTCTATGAAGAGTATTTCATTCTACCATTGCCAGTATTTAAGAAGATTTGTAAAGTTTTAGCCTATTTGCCTCTTTTGGCCCCGCCCCTCTGCCCCGAGAGGGCTGACCAGGACCAATATAGATATGATATTAAAACGCTATCTCAGGCTAATAATTCTGAACAAGTTTGACTCATTTCCTATGAAAATTGAGCAAAAAATCCATAAATGTGTTTTCCCTATATAAACTATAGTAAACTTGACCCCTCCCCAGGGGGAAACGTGAGACACCAGGGTCATATAATTCACAATTTTAGTAAAAAACCTCAAGACCTTTCCATCTATGAAGAGTATGTGATTCTACCATTTCCAGAATTTCAGAAGAAGATTTTTGAAGTTATAGCCTATTTGACCCCTTTTGACCCCGCCCCTAAGGCTCTTGGGGGTCAGTCATGGAAAATTGGTAAATAGGATTCAATGGCCATCTCATACTGAAAATTCTGACAATATTTGACTCATTTCCTATAACAAATGATCAAATAATACTCAAAAATGTGTTTTCCCCATATAAACCATAGTAAACTTAACCCCCTCCCCAGGATGAAACCTGAGACCCCATGGTCATATAATTCACAATTTTTGTAAAGGACCTTGGGACCTTTCTATCTATGAAGAGTATTTAATTCCATCACATCTGTGAGTGGAGAAGAAGATTTTTGAAATTTTAGTCAATTTTACCCCTTTTGGCCCCTCCCATAGCTACCTTATTGGCCTTATGCCTTAGAAGGTTTGTGCAAAATTTAATTGAAATTGCTTCAGCAGTTTTGGAGAAGAAGTCAAAAATCTAAATTGTTTACGGACATACGACGTACGACGACAGACAAGGCGATTAGAATAGGTCACTTGAGACTTCGTCTCAGGTGACCTAAAAATCCCTATGAGCACTCTAGCGGCTTCATTCCTTGAGTGATTTTGATCACACTTAACACATAGACAAATGATCATAATATCTCGGACAAGTTTGAGTGTGAAGATTGCCAGACTAAGGTCAAGGTCACTGTTACTATTTTTAGATAATTTCTTTGTCAGCACTCTAGCGGCTTCATTCCTTGAGTTATTTTGATCAAACTGCACACAAATACAAAGGACTGAAAAAGTTTGAGTTTCAAGGTTGCAGGGTCAAGGTCACCGTTATTATTTTTAGAAAATCCTTTTCAGTGCACTAGCGGCTTCATTCCTTGAGTGATTTTGATCAAACAATATACAGTTTCAGGATTGCCAGGTCAAGGTCACATTTACTATTTAAGGTCACCTGACCATACGTCATAGTGACCTACTGCAATAGCCTATTGTCCATCGTGCATTAACTTTACTTTGTGAACATGATGACTTGAGTAAATGTTAACCGAGGTTGATGAAACTTTGTATGTAGCCTTATATCAACAAGATTTCGTACGAGTTCAAAAATGGGAATTATTCGACAGTAACGTACAAGTTATTGCCCTTTGTTCTAATTTTATCATTGTGCTTGTGAACAAGATAACTTTGGTAAATGTGAACTGATTTTAATGAAACTCTGTACGTAGCCTTAAATCAACAAGATCTAGGATGAGTTTGAAAAGGGGAATTTTTCGACGGTAACTATATTATAGAGTTCATGTCCTTTGTAATAATACTATTATTGGACCTTGTGTTCTAAAGATATTGTGGTGCTTTATCAGAATTAAGAATTTTACAACCCTTGGCCTCTTTGTTTGCCGCTGGGGAGGAGGCTAAAGTTTGCTATAGTTTATATTGAATACTCCTTGGGTATATCTTGTTTATTTTCTACTGGAAATTGTTCAAACTTTTGATTCACATTATAACCACAAGAGGACATTTTGCTATTATGTCATTTTGACCCTGTCCCAACCCCAACGGCTGAGGGGTGGAGCCCAGTGGGGTCCAAATGGCTTAAATTTTTGGGTCACCTGACCATAGGATGATAAAATTAGAAAGAAAAATAACAACCGTATGTCAGTTATGATAAATTGTTCCAGTATGCAAATTCATCCAAGACCTCATTGCATACAAAGTTTCATCAACATCAGTTCATATTTACTTCAGCTTCTGTGTTAAATACAGGAGGGAAAAAATTGATACACCATGTATTAAAGTCCCTCATAGCTATTATGTTGGCTCTTAAATGACAAATTACTATTAGATGTCAGGTGACCGTTAAGGCCCATGGGCCTCTTGTTCTAATAACATTTCACATCTATGAACAATTAGGATTATATATGGACGGCCAAATACATGCATCACACTTTACAGTATTTTCTGTGTCGTATTAAGACTTTCTTAAACAATTATGGTGATGTTACAAGAATTCAATTTACATTTGGCTAAGCAAAAATTTATATTTCAGATTGTTTCATGATCCTGATAACAGGTGTTTGCTTGAATTTGATTCGTAAATATAATCCAACTGATTAATGAAGAGAAATACAAATAAGTCAACTTCATAACAAGCTGCACATATACACATGCAGCAGTCGAATTATGATGTTTACCTTGATTTAGGATTTCCGACTTATCACAACAAGTTCACCGTTGTATCCCACGTGCTTTGTCCTTGAACTATATGAAGTCACATTAACGGACTTATTAAATAACTAAGCCAATTGTGTGTTATACATATACATTAAGCGTAGAGATGGACTGATGACATTCCATAATGTCATACATAATGTAACTACAATGAAGGGTACAGTGGTTTACCAATGAATTCATAAGGAGTTTATACTACATTTTATAGTATGACTTCAACACGAAACCGTTCAAACAAGTGGTTATCCTGGCACTGAAATTGAAAACAGAACAGATTTTGAAGCTTCATTAACAACTGTATTTGACTCTGCTTCTCTGAATCATAACATAATTTCATAGGTTCAAGACATTCGCGATACCATTTCCTACAAAGGAACTCGTTTCATATGCATCATCAATATAGCATCCGTCTTCAGAACATATTGGAGGAAACTAAACGTTCCGAGTTCTACCAGAATATTACACAGGCGGGAAAGCTTCCAACCACACCTCGTTCCGTCGGTTCTGTTTAACCCATGGTGGATTGTAGCCAGCAAAGAAAGCTCTGTCATGGTTGAACACCAAGTTGTCCTCTCCCAGACTATTTTTAAGGTTTAGGAGTTGAACTTCCTTTTCCGTGTAATTTGGTTTGCCACCGTACATCCTGTGGAATCGAAATATGTTATTGAATGCCACGAAGTTTGACTAAATACCATACGATGCAACGATTATTCATATATGATCAAATTTATGGGGAGGCCGTGTTTATATGACCCCAGCTGGAAATAGTATTATAATGTATCAAACAAAGGTTTTGTGCTAATGTGAACAGGGTTTAAATTACCAGCTTGAACGAAAGTAATATTTTAGGTACCAGGATAAGAACAAGTCATTGTCATTTTGCTCAAACGTCAAACTTGATGTCAACACTTTGTAGGAATTGATTTCATAGCGTCTACGATCGATGCCTAATCCATAATTTCCATAATACTAGATGTGTGAATTAAAACCAGTGATAAACTATCAAAGTTTAATAAGTAGGACTTTTTTATGTTAACTTACCTGACATAAACCATAAAAGCTGGTATGCTGATTTTATCAACATTAGATCCGATGGTTGGCTCTGGAGCGTTCGTATCAGCTAGAAAGAAGTATTTTGTGTATGTTATCATCCCGTTTGTATCTTTATTGTTTCTCTCCGTCAGTACTGGGGTTGTCATTTCCAGTCGTTGACCTATGTGAAATAACGAGGAAGGGAAAATGAAACGCAAAGAAAATAAAAAGGGAAAATGACCAAACTTGTCAGAGAGCTAAATGTTTTAAAAAGGTAGGTTAAAAAAGATATCCGTTTTTATTGACGTATACAACTTTTTAAATTGTAAAACAGTTTGTTCAGTTCAGACGAATAACATGTATATCATAAACAAAATGGACACTATCACTAATATGTCTATTTGGTGATAATAACCGTCCTCACAGTCAGACGTGACTCCTTATCCACAGAATACCACCTCTAGGTCGCGAGTTGAAATCTCAAGTGGGGCAGTTGCCAGGTAATGACCACTGGTCGGTCGGTTTTTTCCGGGTATTCCTGTCTGCCTTTACCAACAAACCTGACACGTCCTTAAATGACCCTGGTTGTTATTAGGATATTAAAACTAATGTTGATTGACGGTACATTAATAGTCGTCTCTAGGCCATAAGCAATACCATTGGGGATACCTTTATGTACGGTATGATTGTATTATTAGTTTTCCGATCGATGAGTCCATGGTTCATTATACTTTAAAAACATTCTTATACTATATTTGGTTTTTTGACTCATTTGTCGATACGCGTATTTGAATACTGTCCTCCAAGCCTGACTTGTACTGCAGATTAGTGATGATCACAGATTTCTCTTTGATGTCAACATGAATTATATCTTTCCTATAAATTCACCTGGAATAGGTAGTCAAGATATTGTAGATAAACAAGGATAACGGATTATCAATTAATATACAGTAATCAAACCAGCTGCCGGTAAGATATGCATTGTATCTAGCAACTAATCTAGGAATATTGCGTTTTAGCTCCGATGGAATAAGATGCCCAGATATAAGACGTTTGTCCCTGATGATGCTGTGGTGTAGACTATGATGTTGACAACCGACCGACTTCCATTGTTTGAAAAAAAAAACAGTTAATGTAAAATGTGCCTTTTTCTCCGAACATAAATCAAAAGTATTGTTATTTCCTATCCTAGCTAAGAAGATTTTCCAGCAGTCTGATATCCTCCATAAACAGAGTAAGCTAACTAGAAGGAGTTTCTACACGCAGTGCAGCCACACTGGTGCCTGAAGTTCCTTTGATGGATAATCTAGTGAAAGGATATTCATACTTTAGAAACACGAAGTAACATAATATATTTCTTTTAAAGCCAATAATAAAGTTTATTACTAGTTTTTCATCGGCCCTAATGGATGATACAAGATGTCTTCTGTAAGATAATAATTATGGTCAGGAATATGTAGACCTACTGTTTATATACCATCGATTATAACTTACCACCGGCATTTTCGCCCAGAATATAGTTCCTTAGGCGGAAGTACATTGCTCTACTAACGTCCTTTGTATAATTGGTCACCGTTACATGCGTAGCAATCCAGGACGCAGCATGATAATGGCGGAGTTCATAGCCCTAAAAGGGAAAGGCAGTTTGATTGCAAACATCAAAATAAGTTTTGTGACCGGCTAACGTTACATAATGTGCGATACAAACGGTTTCTAAGCGATACCAATCGTGGTTGATGTATGATAAGTAATCAATGTATTATCGGCTGATATGAAATATATGGAATGATTTTAATATGTTCAAATAATGCTCACAATATCTGTACGTTAATCGTATATTTTTTATAATAAATGCATTAATTACTGGGATACCGAAATATATCAAAAACAGTCATTCACCTTTCGGTGACTGTTTATAGTTTGCTCGGATGCTGTAGAAGACGCTCAAATATTGATTTCAGTTGTCGATCTCGATCCATCGAAGAAAACTCTTGATTTGATTTTAGATATGCGTGATGATTATCCTGATCATAAATAGATGGAGCAAGTGTTTAGCTTTTGGAGTCGTTTGTTGACATACATTACATTAATTTGTACATTCTTTATAATCCATAGCTGTTAATAGGACGTTAATAAATCAAACAAACAAACAAACAAACTTTATATTGCATATATAATGTTCTTTACATTACGTATATGTAGCTACACATGTACTAGCGCAAACGTGTAAATTGTTCGTACCTCGTAAACCATCGCCGATGGAGCATAAATGATATTCATCATTTGAACAATAATTGATGTTTAATCGTGTATTTATATGCCTTATTAACACAAAAAATTATATATAATAATTTATTTCGCCTTTGGTGCATGCGCAATCAGTACTTTATTCCATATAGAATATAGTGTCACGGATTTTTTTCGGGATGCAATTAATTATTTTTCGTATTTTTAACTTGAAGAAAAACTAAAAACACCAACTTTTCAATGGTGGTAATGGTGTGAAGTAAGTAACTTTTGTAATTGAGGAAAAATCGTCTGCTCCTGCTTTTGATAGTAAAAAAATTACCATTTGTCAGCGGTGGAGCATCTTCAAAGTCAGTATATTTTAGTTTGCTTTAATTCAAAGTTTACAAAATATCATGTAGACAAACTTTTGTCCTTACAGTTATGCCCACATGTATGTATACGTAGTTATATGTATTTTCCAAACATTTGTCATCGTTTATGTATGTATAGTTAGACACCAATAACTAATCAAATGCAAGCAATGTGTTATGTGAAATAAAACACGAATTAATAACCGGAGCTAGCTAATGATTTCGTTAAAGTAATCAATCCAATGTGCACTGTTCTATATGAACCACACAAATGTGCTGTCTGTCCAGCACATCGTGCAGTTGCGTGCACGACGTATGTGCTGTGTGTGCAAGCTGTTTTTGGTACGTTGTGCGATCACACAATTGTAGATGGTCATTTGAACATATGAATGATGCCTACTTTGTCAATATTGATATACAGACTAGGCATTGATTTTTTGAAGGCTTATTATCATGCCGAATATTGTGCTTATGGTTTAAAAAGGTCGATATTACATTTTGATAGAATGTCTGTCAAAAACCTTATGATTGTATAGAAAGCAAGCATTAAATACACACGTTTAGCCTATCTTACCTGATGAGTCGAAACAACGTCATACAAAGGGCATTTGATGCCATTGTATAAACATGGGCTCGTTTCTGGAATGGTAGCGGCGTCTGTTAAGAACACGAAACCAAACGCAATAGTACACCACAGATATAAGGACCCCATGTCTGTTAACAGAATAAATTAGATATGAAGAAATTAGTACATATAGAATAAAGAAATCTCAGTGGGATCTTGGTGACCATTAAAGAATGATCTATGTATGACAATTGAAAGAGGGATTTTTCCTGCTGTTCAAACTTCAAAACGACCAATATATTGTTGACCGATCGCTCCAAAAATGCAATATGTTCAATTAGTGCCTTAGGGAAAAGCGGCCATACGTTTTCTTCTGATCAGTCTTAAAATCATCATGACACTCATATATAGGGATCCATGCATATAAAATTTGAGAAATATCCGTGGAGAACTTCTCGAGAAACAGCGGCAACAAGCATTGTTTACGGACAGACGACGGACGAAAGGTGAAAAGCCCACCAACAGATGATGGTGGGCTTAAATCAATACATAAACATACATATACATTTCGGAATTAAGGAACAAAGCTAAACAAAACATGGTTTATTTGAAAGTTAACTAATTTTAGGATTATTAATGTTATATTTCGTATCAGTATTACTCTAACAAACTTCTATACAACATACAATGTGTGAAAATGGATGGGATAAAAGCATCAACATTCTGATAAAAGGGAGATATATCATGCATTTTAAAAGTGATAACAAATCAACGTCGTGTTTAAACATTCCGGTAATATTGGGAACCCACAAACAGATCGGATAAATATATCATATTACAGATAGGAATATATTTGATTTGGTGTCTTATATTAACAAACAGGATCATGTAAGGACGACATTCCATGTATGTGGTGTCTTCCGTGTGTGAAATGCGAGGTGCTTGTTTCAGGAGTTTTCTGATATAAGTGAACTTCTTGCCGTTTGTGTAGTACCATATGAGAAGAAGCACATAGAAACAGCCCGGACACTTTGGCTTTGTTTAAACCTGTACTCGAGAAAAGGTATTATATACAGACTTAATTGATTAAAGTGAACAGTCGGGCAAGGATGGCTAAAGTCGGTAAAAATGGTGTGAATGTATCCAGTATAATTTCTAATGAAATGAAAAAATAAAATATCGTCAAAATCTGTCTTCGTACGAAGAAATTAATTTAAAGTATGGGAATTCTAAAACGTCCTCCCGGCTCACTATGTCCGTGGTTACATTTCCACACAGCCTCGCTTTCAATTCTTTCAACTTTTCTTTACTTTAATGGTCAGAATTGTGAAACTAAGCAGAACTTGACCGTCGTATTAACATGTGAGAACTTTGGGAGACCAATGAACGCATTTAGACTGGTTTTCTTTGCCCGACTATTCACTTTTTAATTTTTCTAAATACGAACTTTACAAAAGTCGGTAAATATGAAAGATTTGAAACTTAAAGATGCTCCACCGCTGTGGAAAGCATGTGCTATCGGTCTGGCGCTTGACCATATCGAAGAACACCGCATTGAAAAGGCAATCATCTGTTCCGACTCTCTTTCGGTTCTTCAGGCTTTGAAATCAAGAAACCCTAGAAACACATTAATCCAAAATCTTTTGATCCGAACATTTCGATTGTCTTCTAAAACTCAAATTACTTATCTCTGGATTCCCAGTCATGTGGGTATACAGGGGAATGGAAAGGCCGATAAAGCAGCTAAGACTGCTCTTCGCCTAACACGAACACATTTGAAACTACCTTACACCGACATCAAACCTTACATTTAGTCAGCCATTAAACACCATTGGCAACAGAGGTGGTCTACCGAAACAAACAATAAACTGTTTGTTTAAAATACAGCCTAAACTTAATCCTAATCTGTCCAGTCGGAGAGACCGCAGAATTGGAGACACATATTTGACACATTCCTATCTATTGAGAGGGGAGGATCCTCCTACATGCCATGCATGCGATTCTCCATTCTACATTGTGCATGAGTTTTCTCATGTGTTTTAGCCAAAACTAATTTTATCCTATGTAACTCTTTTTATTAAATCAACATTTTCAATTTTCTTTTAGTTTTTACTTGCCTTTTTCTTATCCTGATGTTTTAGATACAGTTTATATCCTAATACTAATGCCTGCCTTGTAGTTTGGCCCTAAATAACCTTAGTTGTCGATGGGGCGTAAAACTCAAAGAAAGAAACAAACCACTATGCAAGATAACACAACACGAATATATTGCAGTCTCCCAAATCACACATACGCACTTCATACACGTTACACATCGCATTAATGGGATGCCGTCCTTACATAACACTTGCTGTTAATTAATCAATCAAACACAATATTCTCGGTAATACTGTTATATTGTAAACATTATTACTAATATTATGAAGATGTGATATTCAAAATAGGTGTATCATATAATGTTATGCCACACGATTAAATTGCATATGACAGGAGTAGTACAATAATGTCGCCATCTCGTAACACTTATATCATAATACACTAACGAGATAAAGACAATAATTACTTTATAGATATTTCCACAGCAAAGAAGTACACATTACAACTGTAAGAAAATAATATACCTCATGCGCACTTACCGTACGTTCGAGTCTGTGTCAGATCGTTTAGTACAGAAGTACGCTAACATTCATTTATATAAACATAAGAGGCAGCCATGACCTTTTACCTTTAACCTATCGTTTTTTTTCATAGTATGACAGACATGATTAATCGTTACAGCCTTGTTCAAAATATAGAGGCGTACTGTAAACAACAACTGTGTGTGTACAAGTACTTGAGAGAAAATGAGAGGTTTTTCCTATCTTCTTATAATTATCTAAGTACGTAATATGATAATCAAGTGCTGCAGTCGGTAACTTTCGTGAGTATTACATTTCCACGAACTGAAAACAATCAATCGGTCCCGGATCTGCTATGTAATCTTTCAAAGTTGGTGTTGGTTGTTGTTGGTCTATTATGCAACTCGAAGGTTACGCCTTTTATTTTGATGACTAATCTCGTTTATTAATTACTCAAAATCCCGGTGAAGAAGTGTTGAGAAGAAGTAGGATTTTAACAAAACATAGCAATGTTTCCTATTTAAGGCCCGCCTCATCTGCCTCTATTGGTCGGACTAGAATCATTATAAAAATACAATCTGATTAAAATACCGATCCTTATGATCACTACGTTGGATTGAACGCGTGGTTATAAGGATCTGTGTTGTTTTAATCAGATTATAAAAATATGACTGCCCTCCAAAGTTATGGTGTTTTCCCACTCAATGATTGCGAAAAAGTAGGATTTTTTAACAAAATTTCGGTAAACCTTTTGGGGCTCTCCCCAATTATATTTTATATTAAGATTTCAATGCAATCTGATTAACATACAGATTGAACGGAGTGGTGATAAGGATCTGTGTTTTAATCAGATTGGATTTCAATGTAATCCACTCTAGGGTCAGGATTTAAAAAAAAATCATCAAATTTCCCCTTTAGATCACCCCGCCTCTTCCCATGTTGATTGGACCAGGCTCTTGTATATGAAATATGATTGTCCTCTCCTAATGATATTTCACACTAAATTTGGTAGAGATCCACAGGAGGAGTGGGCGACAGACTAAACACGATGATCAAAAGCCATCCTTACCTAACAAGGCATAGAATACCATATTAACCTCATCAACCTCAAAATATTTTTACAGACAAAACAACAATTCGTACCTGCATTATTCATAAGAGGCATCACGTGGACAATAAGCATCCGGGAAGTCCATTTTGTCTGATATTTGAAAATTACTAAATGCATGACACAGCGAAACGGGATAAACATTTGTAATTCATTAGTTTACACACTGCTCAAGTGACTAAAAACCACACTGAATTTATTTAAATCATAATTATTCATATTGTGCATTGGGTTAAAAACGTGATTATGTTTATTATATAATTATCACCATCACACGCGCCTGTCATTGGTCATCTCTAACCTCTGTTGACTCCGATCGTCTGCATATGGTTTTCAGATTTTGGCTACTCAGAGCATTTTTATTTTTATATTGCATTTACAACATGTATTATAGGTACTTTATTTACGAGAAACTACTTTTTGTTTGGTTAATTTAGTAGTGTCATCGTCCTATTGATGCTAAGGTCTCGATTAAGGACGGTCTATACTTTGTGTAATGTGTGAATATATTTGTTTGTTTGATTACTTAACGTCCTATTAACAGCCATGGTCATGTAAGGACGGCCTCCCATGTATGCAGTGTGTTACGTTTATGTTGTGGGATACTACGGTTTATTCATGTTGTGTCTTCTTGTATTGTGGAACTGTTGCCCATTTTTATAGTGCTATATCACTGAAGCATGCCGACGAAGATACCAAACAACATACCCCAACCGGTTACATTATACTGACAACGGGCAAACCAGTCGTCCTACTCCCAATCTGATCAAAACACAAATCCTTATAACCACTCCATTCAATACAGGTAGTGATAAGGATCTGTATTTTAATCAGATTGGGCATAATGTTTTAGGTCACTCGTCTCAATGGACCTATTCTAATTATGCGTCGTGTGTTCGTAAATAATTTACATTTTCGACTTCTCAAAAACCGCTGAAGCAATTGCAATAAAATTTGCAAAAACCTTCTAAGGCATAAGGCCAATCAAAATTGTGAATTATATGACCCTCCCCCCTCAAATGGGCTGGGATGGGAGGGCAAAAGGCTGAAATTGACTAAAATTGCAAAAATCGTCTTCTCCACTCACGGTTGTGGTAGAATCAAAAACTCTTCATAGATAGAAAGGTCTCAAGGCCCTCTACAAAATGTGAATTATATGACGCTTGGGTCTCAGGTTTTTCCCAGGGGAAGGGGTTAAGTTTACTATAGTTTATATATTGAAAATAAATTTTGGAGCATTATTTGGTCATTTATAATAGAAAATTACTCAAATGTTGTCAAATTTATCCCTATGAAATGGCCATTGAATCATATTTAAAAAAATCAATGACCGAATCCAAGGGGCCTCAGGGGCGGGGCCAAAAGGTCTATAGGCTAAAACTTCAAAAATCTTCTTCTGAAGTTCTGGAACTGGAAGAATCAAAAACTCTTCATATATGAAAAGGTCTTAAGGTCCTTTACAAATATTGTGAATTATATGACCCTGGGGTCTCATGTATCCCCCTGGGGAGGCGGTAGAATCAAATACTCTTCATAGATGGAAAGATGTTAAGGTCCTTTACAACAATTGTAAATTATATGACCCTCGGGTCACATGTTTCGCCCTAGGGAGGGGGTCTAATTTACTATAGTTTAAGGTTAGAATTTTTAGCCCGAGATAGCATTTTATCGTCATATCCATATTTGTCCTACCCCGACCCCCAGGTGCCTTAGGGGCGGGGCCAAAAGGGGTCAAATAGGCTAAAACTTCAAAAGTCTTCATCTGAATTCACAGGTTTCATGGAACCAGATACTCTTTAGATTCGAAGGTCTTGCGGCCCTTTACAAAAATGTGTGAATTTCATGGCCCTTGGATATCAGATTTTCCCCTGGGGAAGGAGTCAAATTTACCATAGTTTATATAGGAAAACACATTTATGAACATAATTTGCTTTGTTTTAATATGAAATGAGTCACTGGGTTATAAGTATTCATCTGAAATAGCGTTTTATCCATATTAGTCCTGCCTGACCCTCAGAGACCTTTTTGTTTGTTTGTTTGATTAATTAACGTCCAATTAACAGCTATGGTCAGAGACCAGAGAGGCGGTACCAAAATGGCTCAAAATGGCTTAAATTTCTAAAATCCTCTTAATTCACAGGTTTGATGGAACCAATTAATCTTCATAGAATAAACGTGAAATTTATAAAATCAATGACACTGACCGACTTCTAGTTTGGTTTTGTTGTTTAACGTTGGCAAAGCAAATTGGAATTTTAAACATAAGGTTTGATAACAAAATACACTAATTATCAAAATGAAAATTCTAATGCGATGGTTCAACTTTAAAGTTTATTCTAATTCGTAAATACTTACATATTTGAACCAACTTTGCAATGCTCTTTCTGTAGCAGCACTCAGGTGACCGTCAAGGCCTCTTGGGCCTCTTGTCAGAAGCATTTAAAAAATAAATCAAATTGAAAACACGGGTGTTGTGTGAATTATTTTAAAGAAATCTAGTTTAAATGTAGTATTGAGAGTATGTAGAAAAGAGATGTTGTGATTCACTTGTGCTTCTGAAAGCAGTTACACAAGAACAAATCTTTTGGTTAACATCCTTATAGCATACCCCGGTATCGCTAATTTGTAACGTATATTGCAGAATAATTGAGCAATTTTTTTTCTGTTTTAGTGAAATGCTGTATTTAACTCTTTTTAGCAGATCGGTTCAGTTACATAGGATCAATACTTCAAATAAAATAGAAACTGCTAATGACACGACATTCACTTGTCCGCCTCAGTGCTTCATAATGTTTCTGAATCATCGTTATCAACTTGTCTAGTAGATAGGTCTCTGTATATGGTGGCAATAACACTGTCGGCAATTATTTAGATGTTGAAGACGAATAAAAGCAACTTGGGATACAGCAAATTATTTAAGTGTGTAATCAATTTACAATCACAATCAGTTTTCGTGTACTTGCTTAATCAAAGTTTGCCATAAAAATTAGAGAGAACGAAATCTACTGCAAAACCATACCTGGAATCGACTATCTATGTTAAAACATTTAACCCATATCAAGTTTGTTCAATCACGATTTTAAAGAAAAGGACAGTCATGCTATGAAATCAGCGGTCTAGTGCATACGAACTGCATGACTCAAACCAACATATAAGTACTTAGAGACTGTAGGGATGTACTTCTAACTCGGATGTTCATATCCTGAATCGTATTCTGTTCGTTCGTGAATCTTATTCAACTGCATCAATCTACGTACTCATAGCCTCGTGTTAAGACTAGAATAAGTTTGGTACCACTTGTGATATAATGCATTGGTCGTCTATCTCTACGTTTAAAACGGTGGATATGTCGATTGCCACTTCTATAATACTGTATCAGATGCATATATATTATCATGCTGTGATCAATGCAATTTTCGATGGTTTTGTCAGTGAATAAAATAATTTACATTGATTAATTCACGTTTTGATAAATATAAAACAATCTTTTTTGCTGTGAAGTATATCTTCTGAAAACAATTTATCTGTGAATATTATTTGATATTGTCAACTCAGAATTAACTGCTTTCTGTATGTCTCTACTCTCTAAAGAGAAGAAGAAAGCATAAATTATTCTGCTGCTGCGATCAATTGCCACAATCCAACAATTTGAATATTATACCTCGATTGCATGCCGAATAAAATTGTTTGGTACAATCGTAGGCCGATAGTTTAAAGGAAAACATTTAAGATGTGTTAGGTATCATTTTCCTTTTTTGTATTGTCAATCCGGCAGTATCGGACTGTGGTGAACGCCCTACCTGCAAGGCAATGTACATTATTTAGGTGTATTTAGGTACATTTATATAGGTTTCATTTAATGATATAAATCTATCAAAGTATGTTGTATATAGAATATCGGATTAGAGAAATTTTGTAACAGAGTAGTAGCAATTATCCATATCAGAAAAATCATTTCATATTCTGTAGTATTTAGTCTTTGAATAGTGAGTATTGAATTTATAACCTAGAGCCTGCTATGTATTTGTAGTTTACCAGGGGACACAACCCGTACAATATACAGAAACATATAGTTCACAGGTATGCAGTGTGTATTGCGAGATGCGTGTTGTGGGAGCCTGCGGTATGTTCGTGTGGTGTTTTCTTGTATAGTAGAACTGTTGCCCTTTTTATAGTGTCATTGAAGCATGCCGCCGAAGACATCAAGTAACACCATCCCACCCGGTCATATTATACTGACAACGGGCGAACCAGTCGTCCCTTTCCCTATATGCCGAGCTCTAAGCAGGAGCAGAAACTACCACTTTCATAGACTAGCTTACCGTAAGTTTTCATAACTACTGAAAGCTGCAAAGGCACCTGTCAGTATTTAAACAAGCTACATTTATTTTACGCTTTCTATATATTATTAAAATGTACTTGACATATTTTTTGTTATTGTTATCCGTTACGTAACTTTATATTAATTAATATGCATATTGATATATGAGTATTTTACATTATTTATACGAGTCTAAAAATTAATATCCTGCTGCAATACACTTCTTAATGTATTGAGATTTCAAGCGTTTTTCGATTATTTAACTCGTAGAGGTAAGAAATGTATACAATTCGTAGTTGTTTGTGTGGAAAAAAAAACATATTATATTTTTTCTCCTCTGAACCTATTGTACTTTGAGTGATATTCTGTATGACGTTATATATACATACATGTAGCTATATAGATTATTTGTTTAGAACAAGGAACAATGGAGGAGTGTTTAGAGCAAGACACAATCTAAATACCTACTCTAGGTTTATTTGACACCAACCTCTATCAAATGATGGAGTTGAAAGGAGGCAACTGAAATTGGAAGATACTGCCGGATTACCAATTGGGCATGTACCCAGAGGATTGGGTCACTGTTTTTGAACAATGATTGACCAATATGTGTGCAGTTACAATCGGCGATCAAGTACCAAGTTTCCCACTTTGGCCAGCCCAACAGGAGGTTGGCGGAGTTGTCATTATACCCTGTCACTATTATATTTTTCATACTGACAAAGCACTTTCGTGTTATAAGCAGTTTTTATTTGATTTGAACACTGGCGACTGAAGGATTGATTACAAATAACTGTTAACCTATCAGCCATAAACGGTAATTGTTTTCAGATTCAATAAATAGAGATACGAAATAGTGTATTCAAATTTAAGAATAGATAGATAGATTATTTATTTGTTCAAAATAATTTATGCAGCATAATTTCATTAGTTTTAATGTTCCGCAACTAATAAAATATCAATTGTCATTTTATATTGTGTCTAGCTATCTATGGCAGCACAACTTGGTGTTGTCAAGCATTCCTAGTCAGTTGTTAAAACGTATATAGTTAATGCATACCTTTGACATATAGTTACAATAAAATAATGTTTTCTTTTTCGAAAACTAATTCAAACAAGAGGCCCATGGGCCTTAACGGTCATCTGATTACCTTGGCAATAATCATATAGGAAATTAATTAGATATCGTGTAATGGTAGCCATCTTCGATTTGGGATCAACCAGAGATGTAACAACACTTTGTCAGGGCCATATCAGGATCATTTCATGCAAGTTTTAACCAAATCGCACCGGTAGAACTTGAGAAAAAGTTCAAAATGTATTTTCAAGATGGCGGCTGTGGCGGCCATCTTGGATTTCGGATCGACCCGAAAAATAAGAACACTTTGTCGGGACCATGTCAGGATCATTTCATGCAATTTTCAGCCAAATCGCACCGGTAGAACTTGAGAAGAAGTTCAAAATGTGTTTTCAAGATGGGGGCTGTGGCGGCCATCTTGTATTTTGGATCGACCTGAAAAATAAGAACACTTTGTCGGGACCATGTCAGGATCATTTCATGCAAGTTTCAGCCAAAGCACACCGGTAGAACTTGAGAAGTTCAAAATGTATTTTCAAGATGGCTGCTGTGGCGGCTATCTTGGATTTCGGATCGACCCGAAAAATAAGAACACTTTGTCGAGACTATGTCAGGATTATTTCATGCAAATTTCAGCCAAATCCCACCGGTAGAACTTGAGAAGAAGTTCAAAATGTGTTTTCAAGATGGCGGCTGTGGCGGCCATCTTGGATTTCGGATCGACCCGAAAAATAAAAACACTTTGTCGAGACTATGTCAGGATCATTTCATGCATGTTTCAGTCAAATCCCACCGGTAGAACTTGAGAAGAAGTTCCAAATGTGTTTTCAAGATGGCGGCTGTGGCGGCCATCTTGGAATTCGGATCGACCCGAAAAATAAGAACACTTTGTCGGGACCATGTCAGGATCATTTCATGCAAGTTTCAGTCAAATCGCATCTGTAGAACTTGAGAAGAAGTTCAAAATGTGTTTTCAAGATGGGGGCTTTTGCGGCCATTTTGGATTTCGGATCGACCCGAAAAATAAGAACACTTTGTCGGGACCATGTCAGGATCATTTCATGCAAGTTTCAGCCAAATCGCACCGGTAGAACTTGAGAAGAAGTTCAAAATGTGTTTTCAAGATGGCGGCTGTGGCGGCCATCTTAGATTTCGGATCAACCCGAAAAATAAGAACACTTTGTCTGGACCATGTCAGGATCATTTCATGCAAGTTTCAGCCAAATCGCACCGGTAGAACTTGAGAAGAAGTTCAAAATGTGTTTTCAAGATGGCGGCTGTAACGGCCGTCTTGGATTTCGGATCGACCCGAAAAATAAGAACACTTTGTCGGGACCATGTCAGGATCATTTCATGCAAGTTTAAGCCAAATCGCACCGGTAGAACTTGAGAAGAAGTTCAAAATGTATTTTCAAGATGGCTGCTGTGGCGGCTATCTTGGATTTCGGATCGACCCGAAAAATAAGAACACTTTGTCGGGACCATCTCAGGATCATTTCAGGTAAGTTTCAGCTCAATCCCACTGGTCAAACTTGAGAAGAAGATTGAAATGTGAAAAGTTTACGGACGGCGAACGGCGGACGGCGCACGACGACGGACGAAGCATGATGGCTCCTAAAAATATCAACAATCAATCTGATTAAATACAGATCCTTATAACCACTCCGTTCAATAGGGGAACATAGTGATAATAAGAATCTGTATTTCAATCAGATTGGTCAACATTCCACTTCTTTTTCTTTACCGCTGGTCGGAATTTTAACAAAATTTGACTGGTAGCATCTTTATTAGCTACTGACTGTACTCCTCTAAACCTAAGCCTGGAATAGCACGCATAATGCAAGTGTAGCTTCCTTATAGGGCGGGGTTTCAAAATAGTACAAATGATGGGAATGACCCCCGGGGGCCAGATGGACCACAGGACCATGTAGGCTATATGAAAAAATAGCCAGAAATATATATATAATAACACAAGGGATTCATCGATCGCTTGCCAGAAATCTGACCTATATTTTTGTAACTCGGTATTTTCATATTTAATCGTCACCTATCTACGTATGTATAACACCTATATCTTCATAAAGGTTCAAGCTTTTCATCCAGTGTTCACAGAAACTATGCATAGCCCTGTGGATGGACTGGACCAAAAGGGTTTATATGGCTATTATCATATAATCAACTTCTCTAAAACGAAGCATTAGATAGCATTCACAATGCAATGATAACATCCTTATAGGGTGGTGATTCAAAATTGTTCAAATGATGGGGCAACTAGACCCCTAGGGGTAGCTCACATGGAATCTGAGACGATTATCAAAATCCAAGATGGCGGCCTTTCACCATCTTGTTCACCTAAAATGCAATATGCAACATGTAATGATGGTGGGCTAAAAATCAGTGTTTGTAGTTTTCGATATATTTCAGAAGAGTTTTTTTTTTCACTTTGTGAATATCGATTCACATTTTCAAGAGACACGGAACTATTCGCTTTATTTCTATCTGTAAAAACCATGAAGCCTTTGACATTTGACACCTTTGTCAATACTGTCGTACTGCTTTATTAGTATTGACCCATGTTCAAGCAATTACATCTGTTCGAACTCGGATGTAGGGTTTTTTCTGTTGATAGAGATTCGGGCATGCCAGGAAATGGAACGAGTTTTATGGAACCTACAACTCAAACGGTTTGACATATGAAGCCATAATTATGACAAGAGGCCCATGGGCCTTAACGGTCATCTGATTATTTGCACAATACAACGTAGTCGTTTAAAATTTTTAGCATATTTGACCTCTGTGACCTTCAATGAAGATAAAAGTCATTCATTTGAACAAACTTGGTAGCCCTTTATCCCAGCATGTCACAGGCCCAATGTCAGGTCTCTAGGCCTCCTAGTTATTCTCAAGAAGTCATTTAAAGATTTTAACCAATTTGACTCCTGTGACCTTGAATGAAGGTCAAGGTCATTCATTTGAACAAACTGGTAGCACTTCATCCAAGAAAGCAGCAGGCCCAATATGAGTATCCTGGGCCTTTCGGTTCTTGAGAAGAAGTCGTTTAAAATTTTTTACCTTTTTGACCCCTGTGACCTTGAATGCAGACCAAGGTCATTCATTTGATCAAACTTGATAGCCTTTCATCCAAGCATGTTACGGGCCCAATATCAGGTCTCCAGGCCTCTTAGTTATTCACAAGAAGTTGTTTCAAGGATTTTTAGCCTATTTGACCCCTGTGACCTTGAATGTAGGTCAAGGTCATTCACTTGAACAAACTTGGTAGCTCTTCATCCCAGCATGCTACAGGCCAAATATCAGTACCCTGGGCCTTTTGGTTATTGATAAGAAGTCGTTTAAAGATTTTAGCCTTTTTGACCTCTGTGACCTTGAATGAAGGTCAAGGTCATTCATTTGAACAAACTTGATAGCACTTCATCCCAGCATGTTTCAAGCCTAATATGAGTATCCTAGGCCTTTTGGTTCTTGAGAAGAAGTCATTTAAAAATTTAAGCCTATTTGACCCCTGTGACCTTGGATAAAGGTCAAGGCCATTTATTTGAACAAACTTAGTAGCACATAATCCAAGAAAGCAACAGGCCCAATATGAATATCCTGGGCCTTTTGATTCTTGAGAAGAAGTCGTTTAAATATTTTAGCCTTTTTGACCCCTGTGACCTTGAATAAAGACAAAGGTTATTATTCATTTGAACAAATTTGATAGCCCTTTATCCAAGCATGTTAGGGGCCCAATATCTGGTCTCTAGGCCTTTTAGTTATTCACAAGAAGTTGTTTAAAGGATTTTTAGCCTATTTGACCCCTGTGACCTTGAATGCAGACCAAGGTCATTCACTTGAACAAACTTGGTAGCCCTTCATTCCAGCATGCTACAGGCCAAATATCAGTACCCTGGGTGTTTCGGTTATGGAGAAGAAGTTGTTTGAATCAAAATTTACGCACGGCGCACGACGACGGACGGTGCATGATGACAATAGGTCATCCTGACCCTTTGGGTCAGATGACCTAATAATCCTGGGTTTGTGTCTTCTACGATATGACTGAAATAATACAAATATTACATTAGAGAAAATACACAAGGCAGCTAGGGAATAGAGTTATCGGACCTGGCTACGGTAAGGTTTGGTAATATGTGCTCCGACTAAATTGTGAAATTTTGGCTTAATTACAACGTATAAGTAGCTGAAATTTGATGTGGTGAATGGTAAACATATCTATAGTGAAAACTGAGGTTTGATTTGTATCCAAAATTTGTATAATTGAAGATATAAAACAGAAACCGACCTCCACAGAGATGGTGAGTAGCATAAACAATAAAAACACTTTTGCTGAAACGGTATCAAATTATAACTCTACGAAAAATATCGTATACCCTGCTGGTTATGGAAAAGCTAAGCCCGTGTTCTTCAGTGAGCAAGAGGTTTTTGGCCATAGAGTTGTTGAAAAAAGCAGATGGTTAAAACATGATGAAATTTATATTGCTATTGGAAACGTGGTTTCAACTGATCATATCAGTGGTATACAACGCACAGGGAGGTTTTGGAGATTGTATGTTGACAACATCCCGGACAGAGTTAAGTTGTTGACGGAAGGTCTTGTCATTCGTGGGAGGGAGGTAACGTTGTTAACAGAAAATCCAAACACGCCGAAGTATGATCCTGATACGACTACCAAATTACGAGTTTCGAGCGTGCCGTTGTCAGCTGACGATGGTCAAATACGCAGTGCCCTGACTCTCAAAAACTGTACAATTCTTGACCTTTATCGCGAAAAATTTAGGATTGACAATCGTCTCACAAATTGCGATACCGGAGACAGAATTGTGATTGTTGAAAAATTGTCTGACCATCTTTCCAGATTTATCAAAGTTGGAAAGTACAATGCTGGACTGTGGTATTATGGTCAGCCTAAAGAATCCACAGCATTAAGTTCAGAAACAAAACAAACCACCTGTGTCAAATGAAAGGCAGAAGGACACCCTGTTTACGAGTGCACAACAGGGTGGGTATGCAACTATTGTCACGAGGTTGGACACAAACAAGCTGAATGTGAGTATAACCGTCAGAGCGACTCAACTGACAGCAATGATGGTGGAGAATCGTCTGAGGGGGAAGAAGAATCAAACAGGTCTAGAAAAAAGCCCAAAGACAAGAACAAAAAGAAAAAAAAAAAAAAAAAAAAAAAAACAATGGTAAGGATGGGAAAGTTACTTCTGGTCCTATTGAACGCTTCCTCAAGACGGCATCCTAACAAAAAGACCAAACACCAAATAGGCCAAGGGACAGAAGCGAACCAAAGCAAAGATCACCAGCTACTCCGGAAGAAGTTGATAAGAAAAAAATCTAAAACATAAATCACTCTCTAATGGACTCTCTTCACTTAATAACATTAAGTGGACAAGGCTTACGAGATAAAGAAAAAAGATATAGGCTGCACTAATGGTTGAAAAATCTAAAATTTGGAATAGTGTTTCTACAAGAAACACACTTTTCAATAGATTTGTTTGACCAAATTGATAGAGAAATATGTAAATTTGCTACTGCTTATCATAGTGTTGGAAAAACAAATAGTGAAGGTGTGAGTATATTGATGTCCAAAAAACACAAGTAACTGTATTAGACAGTAAGTCTGATGTTGAAGGTAGATTTATCATGTTAAATTTGGAAGTCGAGGATAGCATTTATACATTGTTAAACATATACGCTCCCAATGACGAAAAATCAAGAAATACATATTTTAAACATTTGGATACGGAACTGAATGCATTTAAACAGGGTGTAGTAATAGCAGGGGGAGACCTCAATGAAACTAATAATAAAGTTGATAGAATATCTAGGAACCAAAATAGAGTTTTCAGAAAATCTTATGGCTTAAAACAATTAATAAAAAACAACAACCTAATAGACATATGGAGGGTACGAAACGCTCTGAAAAGACAATCTACATGGAGAAGAAAAACAACGGGAGACGTGAGCAGGATAGATTATTTTTAATAGAAAATTCTATACATGATATTAAAAGTTGTGATATAAGACCAGCACAGATACAATACACTGACCATATGGCGGTGTCTTTAAAAATTATGTGTAACAGTACAAAAAAGAAGGGTTGTGGATTGTGGAAAATTAACAATAATTATCTTAAAGATACTGACTACAAAATTGTTATTAACAAAGTTATTGATGAAGTATTAAACAATGATATGAATTTAAATAAAATTGAATTATGGGATTACTGTAAAATAATGATTAAACATAAAACAATAGAATACTGTAAAGAAAAAAGCAAAATAAAAAAGTGCAATATCAGTTGCTTGGAAAAAGAGTTGGTGGCGGAAAATGATAAATATGATGAAAGTCCAAACGTGGAAACACGCAAAAAGATTTCAGAGCTAGAAAATCAATTAAATATTCTTTACCAAGAACGGGCAAGGGGTGCCCAAATTAGAGCCCGTGTAAATTTGGTAGAGAAGGGAGAAAAGAATACGAAGTACTTCCTTGGTATGGAGAAGCAAAGACAGTTAAAAAATACAATCACTCACTTAAAGACAGACGAGGGGCTAACTGAAAACGAACCGGAAAAAATACTTAAAGAAATTGAAAACTTTTACTCTAATTTATATAAATCAAAAAATCCTGAAAAAAAGAAAGTGCATGAATATATAAACAGATGTGAAATAGACTATAGATTGAATTAAAGAGAGAGAGAAATAGTTGTGAAGGAGATTTGACATTGAAAGAATGTGAAGAAGCTCATCTTGTATGAAAATGAATAAAAGTCCGGGCAGCGATGGTTTAACTGTCGAATTATACAAGGCATTTTGGAACAAAATAGGTAATACTGTGCTAAGATCATTAAACAGTTGTTACAGTAGAGGTGAATTAAGTACCTCTCAAAGAAAAGGAATAATTTCCCTTATTTACAAAAAGAATGACCCTTTAAATTTAAGAAATTGGAGACCAATTACCTTGCATAACACTGATCATAAAATAGCAGCTCATGCCTTGGCGTCTAGAATTAAACCTTTAATGCCCAAGATAATTAGTACTGATCAAAATGGTTACATTAAAAATAGGTTCATTGGTTATAATATCAGACTAATTCAAGATGTCATTGACTTTTCTGAAAAAAAATAATATAGATTCTTGTATTTTATTTTTAGATTTTTCTAAGGCATTTGATACAATCGAGTGGGAATTTATGTTTAATAGTCTAGAAAAATTTGGGTTCGGGCGATCATTCATTAATTGGGTCCAAATATTGTATATAAATATTACAGGGTGTGTAAAAAACAATAACTGGTTAACAGGAAGTTATAAAATATCACGTGGTATCAGACAAGGCTCTTCTTTGTCTTGCTTACGATTTGCCATAGCAACTGAACTTCTTTAACTTCTTTATTAAGAAAAGATGAAACGTTGCGTGGTGTACAAATACATAAATCAACTGTAAAGGTATCCCAATTAGCAGATGACACAACTTTGTTTATGGAATATCATGATGTTAAAAAAGCGTTGGATCTGGTAGACGAATTTGGCAATATATCCGGTTTGAAATTGAACAAAGAAAAAACAGCGGCAATCTTTGCTGGCAGAAACAAGAATAGAGATACAAGCTACGCAGGTATTAAATGGGTCACGATGGTAAAATCGCTTGGGGTATATTTTGGCCATAATAGTAAGGTATGTTCTAATCTGTGCTGCAAAGAAAAAGTAACAAGTATAGGCAGTCTTCTTAAAAACTGGAAGAAAAGAAAACTAGCATTGCTTGGCAAGTCTATAATTATTCAAAGTTTGGTGATACCAAAGATAACTTTTTTAGCAAATACTATTGGTATGGATAGCACAAGAATAAAGATACTGGAGAAAATGATATATAACTTCATTTGGGAGGGTAAACCAGATAAAATCAAAAGAAATGTAATGATTGGAACTATTGAACAGGGAGGATTAAATGTAAGAAACATAGAATGTCATATTGATGTCTTACGCATTGCATGGATCAAAAGGCTGTTAGACTCTAGTCATGCAAACTGGAAATTGGTGCCAACATTGTATTTTGAGCAGTTTGGTAAAGATAATTTTATTTGAAATGAATATGCCATCTACAAAAAGTTTACCAAAACATCTTGGGATAACAGACTTCTATTTGGATCTTCTGGTGGCATGGCTTAAAATTCAAGCTGATAAAAACATAAAGAACAATTTCAGAGAGATATAACAACAGGTAATTTGGGGTAATAAATTATAAAATTCATTGGTAAATCATTGTTCTACAAAAACTGGAGCGATTCTGGTTTAATTTACATAAATGATTTAATTGGAAATGATGGAAAGATCGATGAGGACATCATACATCAAAAATTAATATGTTAAAGAAATTGGATAGCCGAATTAGTGTCCATCAAACAAGCTATACCAAGAAATTGGTTAGATATCTTAATTACAGAAAAATCGATGGCAAAAGTACACATTATAAAGAAAGACATTTGTCTGTATACCACAGTAAAAGGCGACATGGTTCAGCTGAAGACGTTAAGAAATAAAGACATATATAGTATATTGAGACGAAAAAAATATTGTATTACTTATAACTTTGATCGCTGGAAAGAAAAATTTAACATAGAAAAAGAAAGCTTCACCAACTTGTTCAAATTTATTTTTAGTGTTTTAATAGAAAATGATGAAAAAATGTTTGATGGAATTGTTTCATTGTATCATTCCAAATGGTCCTTTATTAAAAAGGTGGTGTATTGTTGAAAATGAAAATTGTAAAATATGTAACGTCAAGGATGACTACCATCATTATTTTATTGAATGTCAATGTGTCGATCCACTTTGGAATCACGTTAGACAATCATTGGATAAACTTGGCTATACTATTGTATTAAGACACTTAAAGTTTATAGTAATAGGATACAAAATTGTATATAATGCCTATAATGACATTAACTGTGTTTTATCATTGATTGGATTGATTGGAACAAAATATGTAGATATTGTTCAACTTTTCAAACCTGAGCTGAAACGGAAATTTTGTTTTCAGTATTATACAAAAATGAAAAAAAAACTGTATGCTTTTCTTTATAAGTCGCACGAAGCAATGCTTCACTAGAAATTGAATTAAAAACATTACTAATGACAAAAACTACAAAAAAGGATTTTTCTTTGGGTTTTTTTGTGTGTGAAGACTAGATTATCCATGCAGGTAGGGGACTTCCAACCGCTGGAAACAATTTTTTTTTCATACTGGAAATATGTTTTCAACCTTAAAGTTCCCTTTATTTTTTTTTTATTTTTTTTTTAAATATAAATATACAGTATACATGTATTTGGTAAATTTTCAAAATTCACCAACTAACAATGTTACAATATTAACTTGGCACCCCACAGAAAGACTAACAGAGGGAGAGTGAAAGGGAATAAATGAATATGTCCAGAGGGAGAGAGAGTGAGAGAAGATATAATATTATAACAAAACTTCTTTATTAGATGCAGTAAAGTGAGAAAGAGAATGAATTTGTATAAATGAGGACAATACAATCTAATGCCAAAATGAAAATAAAAGTATGAAAAAATAATACGACAGAAAAAAAGTACGATGATGAAATGGCTCCGTGCCAGAGGCACGAAATATAACATAAATAGATAAATATTAGACAAGACATTAACAGCACAATTTAATAAATACTAATTTCACTACATTTAACATTAAACAACTCTTTGTTTTATTTCCTTTACTTAAATTTAGTAATTTTTTTATATATACATTGTATATTCAAACACGTTATTATTTATAAATTATATGACTATGATATGATAAATTGTATTTCAATACATGACGAGCCAATTCTGAGTAAAAAAAGGAAATGGAGTGAGTTGTATTGATTTGATAGTCCTTGGTTTCTGTCCGCTACGACCCTTTTTTAAACAAAAGGCCAAGAGGGCTTGTATCGCTCACCTGTTTTTTTAGTATTACAATAAAAACTTTCAATCAGAAAAATTAGCAAAATTTACCCCATTATTCATTAAATTAAATTCATGTGTACAATTTTAAATCCCCTCCCTTTTGACGCCGCACCTCAGCCCCCGGCAGGGTCAGTCCCATCATTTGTACAGTTTTGAATCCCCACTCTATAAGGATGCTACTATTGCATTTCGAGCGTAATCCCATGCTTAGTTGAAGAGAAGAAATCGTTAATATGGAAATAGTCACATTGACCCCTTTGACCCCGCCCCTCAGGCCCCCGGGGGGTCAGCCCGATCATTTATACAATTTTCAGATAGTAGCCCATTTTGTCGGATGGACAGACGACGGACGCCACTGTATGGCATAAGCTCACCTTTGTACTTCGGACCAGGCGGGTTAAAAATATAAAACACAAAATATACAGTAAATTCATGAGAGACACTACCTTTCAGAACAATCCACAACAAGGGGTAATTTAATTGTTAATTGAGCAAGTTTTACGGATTTTTTCGGCAAAATTTTGGGGCTTTTTGAGTCCGAAAATAGACATACCATGTACTGTAACAATACATGCACGACCGATAACAAAGACGGGACAAAACATAAATGCTTTTAGTAAAGTCACATCATTTGCATGTAAAGTTAATATATTAGGCACAGCAATGTCTGTAATTGTATTAGATTGGTGTTCTCAACTATGTTTCTTTTGTTCAATTTTGACCAATGGGATGCCGTGGCAGCCATCTTGACTCCTTGTCTACAAAAGTTGCCCAAAAAATGACCTGAAACTAGTTTTATGTCACTAGTAATAGTATGATCTACAACATAAAAAATACAACAAAAATGAACCTGAACCTAAAACAGATCCCTGCTGACCAATGAACTTTTAGAAAATTTGAAACATTCACAATTTTGTTTTAAACTCATAATTTTTTTTTTATAATTTTCTTTTTATTCAGTTTTTTTATCATTGCAATTTTTAAAATTAATTTTACTATTAACTTGTTTACTCTCACACTTACATGTACAATAAATTCACCAATCCTTTGTGAGAAAATGCATACATACTCACACTTGTATTACATGAACAAACAGTACTGCCCACTCATTTGACTGGCTATCACTACTGAATAACAGACATAGGAAGAATTTATTCTTTCATACCTACAGACGTAATACTGGCTGGTCTAGGGCAATACTCTCATGCCGCCTGTGGCTTTATTGCATGGCTACCTATGTAATAAAGCCTCGTGACGTCACGGCGTCAAGAATATTTCTATTTCCTTGGTAAAATTTTAACATTTTTTTTCACCAATTTGACTGGTTTTACTATAAAAGATGCTAACAACGGATTTTTTTTTTCTTGGAAAATATCACGCAATTTTTCACGTTTGAAAAAATGACTTTCAGCCGTCGATTTCTTCGAATTTATAGTTGTAAAATTGCAATAAAACGTTGAGGTATGAAAGAAAAATACTCTTTCAAAAGTGGATATGAAGGATAGGGATATTCTTTCCTCGGGATCACAAAATGTTGCAAAACCCTCGGCAAGCCTCGGGTTTCACGACATTTTGTGACCCTCGGGTAGAATATCCCTATCCTTCATATCCACATATGAAAGAGTCTTATATTAATATCCAGTTCCAAATACGTAAACACCTGATTTAGAGAATATACACTTATCCATCTGAGTCATACAATTGATATTACAATATAACAAGCTGGACCATATACCCATTTGTACAAACTCATACATGCGTCACCATTTATTCTTGCATTAATTATTAAGGCCCACTACCTTTCCGAAACGGTTTTTGATTTTTAAAATGGGAATGTAAAACGAGATTAATAATTTTGTAGAGTTGCAAAAGTTATTAACTTAACGTTAATACTACACTTATTATCACCTCCTAAACAATTTAATTAAAATAAATAAAATCTTAATTTTCATAACGCGGGTCGTCTTATGTTTTCCCCCGTCGTCCTAAATACCGCGCGGTAGTTGACTATCACTGCGGCAGACGGTAAAACAGCGCAATGACTCTCCATTGTGATCATATATTAAGCAGGAAATCTTGCATATGTTTGATGTTGTAACCTCATCTTAGGCCATCGGTATATATTTTCTGAGGTAATTAAAGTTTTTAAGAAATCTTTATATTTTGCGCCGGAAAGGTAGTGGGCCTTTAAACGAAATTAATATACACACATATTTTATAAGTTATACAATTGACGCAGTCCCTGCAAAACAGTAGTTTTATTACATACGGAGTAGAAAGTATAGAAAAAAGAGAGCACACCTATCTGCCAAGTACTCATACACCTACTGACATAAACCTACAATATTTTTTGGTTTATAAATTGTATTCATGTCAATCTTTAAAAAAAGACAAAGAAAATGACAAAGTGAGAATGTTAAGTATATTGCAATGTTTTGGAAGAAAGGGAAATTAGGAAAAGATTAAAGAAATTTCAGAAAATGGAAAACGGAAAGATAGTTTCAGACAAGATGGTAGCGACAATTCAGACAAGATGGTAGCGACAAGAAACACTTCGGCTTTTGTGGGGGGCTTTATGAAGAAATTGAATTATGAATTAATAAAACTGATAGCATTAACAAAGAGACATAACTGCTATAAAGAAAGAATAAAAAGTAAATAAACTAAACTGTAAATGTGGTAAAAAAATTATAACTATTAAATGTACATTTTAAAGTACGTATATCACAAATAATAAGTGAATCCAATTTTTTTCCATTCTTTATAAAATTAACTCTTGGTATTTTCGTCCTTACCATAGGCAGACTAGGCAATATATTTTTGAATAAGTATACTTATCTTTTATTATGTTAACAAGAGCATTTATATTCAATGAATTGTGTACACATATACTGTTTGACGATTATGCAGGTAGGGCGTTGGAATTGTACCTGCTGGCCCTATTGCATGATCGTAAAAGTCGACTAAATTTAGGATCTTATCTTTTCTCTTCTTCCTTGTTTGTTTGATTAATTAACGTCCTATTAACAGCTAAGGTCATGTAAGGACGGCCTCCCGTGTATGTGGTGTGTTGCGTATATGTTGTTGTAGGTGCGTGTTTTGGGAGACTGCGGTATATTCATGATGTCTTCTTGTATAGTGAAACTGTTGCTCGTTTTATAGTGCTATATCACTGAAGCATGTCGCCTAAGACACCAAGCAACGCGCTCCACCCGGTCACATTATACAACGGGCGAACCAGTCGCCCCGCTCCCTGTATTCTGAGCGCTAAGCAGAAGCAGAAACTACCACTTTTATAGACTTTGATGTGTCTCGGCAAGGGGACAGAACCCAGAGCCTTCCTCACAGGGGCGAACGCTCAACTCAAAAGGCCAAACGTGAGGCGTGCCAAGGGAGGCATTAGGAAAGGTAAAGTCGGTTAGTTGTAAGTAAGTGAATTTATATTGAGGATCTGCACTTCAGGGATGCATTCGTTGAATGGTTGGCGCTTTTATTCGGTCTGTGTTCATTAGGGAATCGTGACCTGGGGATGTAGCGTGTACTTTTCCGACTAACGATTTTTACACGAATCATCGTCATTCAACTTTCGATATGAAATAGAATTCTCCCATAATCCCGTCATATTATACGTAAACCTGTGGTGAGACATATATCATTTTTTGGACCAAGATCCCTCTGGGTTCTCTTTATTCCAAATTAAAATATTTAGCATTGTGATTGTAGTAGGGAATTCGAGGTAATTATAACATAGATATACAGCAGTATCGCATGTTGAAATATTTCCTTTTTTGATAAAGTGTATCAATTGTTAATGCAAGGTTAGTTGTAGCCTTATTTACCGCAATATTTTAGATTTTTCAGATAAAAAATATCCTCCATTTATTGAATACATTGTTTTTTTCTCCGTAGGCGGTTCTCGACTGAAGAATCAAATATCAGTCTCGAGTGAAACAGATTAACATTATCCTGACATTTAAATGGAAACCTTGTGTGTCACGTTAAGCCTGTGTATGATGTACAATACAGAAATAGCTAAGATGTGCTGCCCTCTATACACTTAAACATCTAATTCTATTGACAATGGTCTAGGTAATCTGAGCTTCTAAGAAAGAAAAAAGTTTTTGTTTCATACGTTTTCAAGCCAAAATATTTTCAAGTTGGTTGGTTATATTAACGCTCGTGTTGGTTATTTGAACGCCCTTTTAACAGACAGGGTCATTCAAGGACGGCCCCCTGTGTATGTGACGTTGCGTGACCGATATGCATGTATCGTTTTGGAAGGCTGCGGTATATTCTTGTTGTGTTTCTGCCATAGTTATGTCCAGACAATACATAGAAAAACAGAAATCAGATTAGTACATCATATGTCATAATATTGGCTACAATGTACACGGGCATTATCATTGAAGAGGTAATACATGTACTGTAGCTCGTGCTTACATTGTAGCACGATGTTTGTCTGCAAGATATGTTAATTTGAGACCTCTTTAATGATCATGTAATGGGGAAAGCACTTAATGATCATGTAATGGGGAAAGCAGTGCTATCTCCAGGGAAGTAATAAATTTTCCATACGTGGATATAAGGGATAGGGATTTCTACCCGAGGGTCACAAAATGTTGTAGAACCCGAGGCTTGCCGATAGTTTACATCACGTTGTGACCCCGAAAGTAGTATATCCCTATCCTTCATATCCACGTATGAAAGAGTATTTTTCACTCATATCTCGACGTTTCATTGCAATTCTGCTACTATGAGTTTCTACCATTTTGAAATAAATTTTGAAAACCACATGGCGGGAAGACAATTCTCCATACATGAATATGGCACGATATTTTCAACGCAAATTCCGTTGTTTGTGTCTTTTTAGGTCATCTGACCCAAACCAAAGTGGTCATGTTTCGTCCGTCGTCGTCCGCCGTGCATTAATTTTTCACATTTTGGAACTTCTTCTGAAGTTCTACCAGTGCGATTTAGCTGAAACTTGCATGAAATGATCCTGACAAGGTCCCGACAAAGTGTTGTTATTTTTCGGGGCGATCGGAAATCCAAGATGGCCGCCACAGCCGCCATCTTGAAAATACATTTTGAACCAGATATTTTGAATGGTCTCAACTTCTACAAGTAAGATTTAGCTGAAACTTGCATAGAATGATCCTGATATGATCCCGACAAAGTGTTGTAAATTTTCGGGTCGATCTGAAATCCAAGATGGCCGCTACAGCCGCTATCTTGAAAATACATTTTGAACTTCTTCTCAAGTTCTACCGGTGCGATTTGGCTTAAACTTGCATGAAATGATCCTGACATGGTCCCGAAAAAGTGTTGTTATTTTTCGGGTCGATCCTAAATCTAAGATGGCCCAACAGCCACCATCTTGAAAAGACATTTTGAACTTCTCAAGTTCTACCGTTGGGATTTTGCTGAAACTTGCATGAAATGATCCTGACATGGTCCCGACAAAGTATTGTTACATCTCTGATTGATCTCAAATCGAAGATGGCTACCATGACACTATATCTAATTATTTTCTTATATGTTTAGGCCCTTGGGCCTCTTGTTTGAAATAAAATTTGTTGAAGGAAATGGAAAATGATCCTGACATGGTCCTGACAAAGTGACACCATGTGAAATTAATTTTACTATTGCCAAGGTAGTCAGATGACCGTTAAGGCCCTTTGGGCCTCTTGTTCGGAGCACCCGCCTATATGACGGTACAAAAAAGTCAGATACACTCCATAAGGGATTACTGGGTTTAGTGTCTATGGCATCTAATAACCAACTCTACCATCACAAACTAATTGCTATTCAGTTTCACAAACTAATCGCAATTCAGTTTGAGTGCACCAAAAATATGTTCGAAAAAGTTGCCTAATTGCCTGAAATAAACATTCAGAAAAAAGTTTCGAAAAATGGTTGACCAGTAACTGTAGTTTATAGGTTCTAGTAAGGCAAGGTCTTTTTTAAACCAATCTGATTAAATTATAGATCCTTATTATCACTACATAATATAAAATGATCTGACAACATTTCAATAGGGGTCATGTCCAAGTGACCTTTTGAAATGGCCAAACAAATCGCTGCCTTCAAAATCTTGAAAACGAATTTACGAGGACGAAATTATATTGAAAACGCTGGTAGAAGTATTTTCGTGAACGCAGTTATCTCGTCCAAACAATCATAGCAAAAATAATTGCATATTTAAATGGCGTTGTCAATTGATAAAGAATGTATATAAAATGCATTTGATATGTAGTGCATGTGGTTTAAAGGTCATCCGAACATGACCCCTAATGGGATATTGTCAGATCCTCTATTGATTACCAAAATCTATAAAAAGTGTTAGTTTCTGCTACTGCTTAGCATACAGGGAGTGGGACGACTGGTTTGCCCGTTGTCAGTGATATAACACTATATAAAGGGCAACAGTTCTACTATACAAGAAGACACAACGAGAATATATAGCATTCTCCTAAAATACGCACATCGCACACCATACACGCAACACACCGCATACATGGGAGGCCGTTCTTACATGACCCTTGCTGTTAATAGGACGTAAATTAATCTAACAAACTATTGAACAGAGTGGTTATAAGGAGTTATATAACAATTCAATTGATTTTAAGCACAAATACACGGTTCACGTCCTTTTAAATACTAACATTGATTTATTTTATATTGGACCTCACTCATTCTGCTCAAGGAGGTCAGAGACAAAATTTATTCCTGCCTCAGATGATGTTTCTGGCCAAATCTGGCTACAATCCATGCAAAACTTTATGGCTACATAGTAGCGATTTAAAGAATTTACCTTAAATTCCCATATTTGGCCCCGGCCTTCGTGCCTCCAAGGGTTCAGGCTTACACAAAAGTATGTTCCCTTTTCCTACAGGATGTTTCTGGCCAATTTTGGATACAATTCATGTATAAATAACTCTATGACAAGTAGCAATTTAAAACTTTACCTTTATTTCCCTATTTGGCCCCGCCTCCTCGACCCCTTTTTTTTATTTTTTATTTCCATGAAAAAAAACTAAAACTGGAATTTCAATTTCAGACTTCAATTTCGGCCATTACCTTCGAGTGAAAAACACTAAAAGAAAACAAAAAAATGTCAACCTACCGACTCCAACAAACTCTAAACAGACATATTTTTTTGGCCTAATGTAAAAATTATAAAAGTAATTCATGAATACACAGTAAATAATTTACTGTAAAATGAAACATTTTGTCAGTGACAATATATTAAATGAAGTGACATAAACACACAACATTGTCTTTGGATGTTGTATTAATAAAAGTTTACAGTCAGCAAATGCAACATTGTGAAAGGAAATTTCAAATCAGTGTACAGATAACTGAAGTAAGCAAAACAAATAAATCAACTGATTTTGAAAGAACACTGGAGAAATTATTGAGATGTTTCATTTAAAATATACCAAATGTTGTGTTTATTTCATTAGTTAACATTGATTCTGTTGATTAATGCTAAGCTGGTGGAATTATGGTACAGAGAAATAGGTAACAGATTTCTGCTATGATGCAAGGCAGTTACAGTATACTTTCATTCAATATAATACTACGACGGCTGTCATATCTATTACAGCAGCACAAAAACAAGATATACACTAGAAATTTGTTATCAACAAAAATCGAAAGCTTAAGTAAGGGAAATCTTAGCTGGTATGGAATGATGGAGTACTTGATTTAATGGCTGCCAAATAAGAGGTTACATACTATTGTGAAATACAAGAAGTTGTAAGCCAAGTAATGAATTATTCGATTATTATGAACATGTACAGTTTAAAAATGTCCTTAATGATATTATCAAATCTTTTACTATTGTTGATTTTTTAAAAATTATGCAGCTTTATCAAAATGTCTTTAAATCCCTTTGCAAATAACATATTTTCAGTTTGATGTACTCCTTATGAATTTTATCTAAAATAATACTAAGATACCCTTAGTCAGTATTTTTGATTTTTTCATAGAGAAATTTTGGCTCATTTTATATCCAACAACCAAATTATCCCAATTTACGGTAAATAAAAAAATGTCTCCCACGTAGATGTTCACTATAATGTACATAGGTGACAGTACCATAGGGTAAAAATTGGTGGAAACCCATTCTTTGACAAACCCCCTCATTAGTGAGATGCATGTCAATAATATCACCAATATTCAAAGGCGGCAGGTTTTAAATATTTACAGCACAATACACCATGTCATGATCAGACCAATATGCTTCCAACACACCAGATTGTTTCTCGCCAAAATTTTTAAATATCAAATCCAATTGTGACTTCTTTTTATTAGTTGAGTGATTGATGCTTTGTTTACACTGGAATGTTGATTCCATATACGCTACGAAAGTGTTACATCCAGGTTTGGTTAAATCTACATGAAAATCTCCCATGATAACAAGGTTTTTACTTAAATTTACAAGTGGTACCAAATGGTTCTTTATGATGGTATAAAAGTGTGAAATTGGACAAGCAGGCTTTTTGTAAATAACAACACATTGAACTTCAGAATCACACAGGTTGAATGCAATGCAAGAAAATTCAATGTTTTCTGTGGAATAATTTTCATGTTTGCTGACATGTTAAGCAGATTTGACAAATGTAACGAGTCCATGATGAGGTCTAGTTTGCGAGTGTTGTGCATCATTTCTGAACATATTAAACCCTTGTAAGTGAAATGCATAATTTCTGTCATTACTACAAAGCCAAGACTCGGCTATCCCAACTACATCAGCTGCATAAACATTGGGGTCAGACTTTATGTCAGGAAAATGTTTGTGAAATGATCAAACATTGTTGAAAAGAAATTTACCCTGCATCTGAACATTATATAGCGGAGTTAAACACAACTTTAATCCATTGCCATTTAATCTTTACATCTTAGTATCAACATCGTTGTCTTTTGAAAGACTTCCTTCATTGAAATCAATGATTTGCAAGTTCTCCAGTGATCTAACTCGAGAGAGTGCTACATAATGAATGTGTGGAATTTTGCGTTTTCTAGTTTGTGACAAACTGACTACAACTTTGTCAAGTGTTGCACCTTGTGCTTTGTGAACGGTTTTTGCAGCAGAATGTTGAAGTGGAAATTGTATTCTTTCAGATGTTTTTCTGTTATACCTAAATGTTCGTTTTGTTTCAAAGATGGGTGTCCACGATTTGTCTATATTGTTACCAAATAAATGCTGGTATTGATTTCTACTCATTGTTCCTATTTTTACGTCACCAAATAATACCCATACGATTGCTGGTCTAACTGGTGACAGTTTATATTCGATGTGTTTTACCACCCATGTACTGCCATTTGTCAAACCATCAACAACATCAATGTTTACAGAAATATCATATATCATATTGACAGCAACAGTTAAATTAGTTTTCAGTTGTCCAGTATTGGCTTGTTTGTCTGTAAGATTTTCTATCAGGATCTTTTTCACATCTTGTTATAGTTTGGTTTGTGACATCTGTGTCAGCTTTGACATTTACTTTACTTGTAGCAAGATTTCGCATGAAATGATTGTTAAAATCATCAACAAATTTATTTTCAATAAAGAGATGAGGAGCTGCATGTGGATAATGCATTGAGCTTACTTCAATGTGACGTGACAAAATTAGTTGTTTGCCTTCATTTGTCAACTGATTGTGTCGGAGTCTGTTGAGTAGTTCAGAAAATTCAATGTCAACTTTTTGTCGCATTACTTCAGTTAGCTCAAACATTGTAAAATGCTCTTTCCACAGGTATTTTTGCAAGACCTTGGCCCGGACATGAAAGGTCTTTGAAAATCCAGGAATCTTCAACTGGTGAAAGCTGGTATAAGTCACCAACAGCAATGATGCTGACACCTCCAAAATCTTGTTCAGTACCGGTCAACTGCTGAAGTCTCTCGTGGATAAATGCTAGTAACTTGTTTCCAACCATTGATATCTCATCTATGATGATAACAGAAAGATGTCTGTACTTTGTTCTGTAGGTGTTCAACTCATCTACATACATGTTTTGCTGTGTCTGATACATTTTTTTGTGAATTGCTGATGCTATGGTCAATCCATTGATATTATATGCTGCTTTTCCAGTATATGCACATACATGATGTAACAAAATGCGAACATCATCCGGAGTTTCTCCTACTTCTGAACAAAGAGCTCTATGGAAAGTCTGATAAATAGTTTCAATAACAACTGATTTTCCTGTTCCTGCACCACCAGTTCAAAAATGCATACAGTGGTTCATCTTTATGTCGGATCCAGTGACTAACATGGTTGTGAAATTATCTTTGTTTGCAAGTTAAAGACTGTAGGAGTTTGTGGTATTGTTGTTCGGAGATTCGGACAGGACTTGTTTTTAGCAGGTAAACCAATATCTGGACCTATATCATACTCTTTATGACATTGTGTATCTGGATCAAAATGTACAAACTGCTCTGAAGGCTGTGGACCTATGTCTGCATCTTTTGCTTCATTATGCTCTGTATTTGGAGCAACTTCATCAAAATCATCAAGTTCACATTCTGCTTGAAGTCTGGCTTGTTCCAGTTCGTCAACAAAGTTTTCATATTTCTTTTGTATAGCATTAATGATGTTAGATTTGCTTCTATAATGCTGTTCAAAGGTTGTGTATCCATTAATTATGTCGGTTCTCTCATTGCGCCATTGCAGGAATAGAAGAATTCTTTCTCGAAAGTACTGCTCAGAGTTAGTTTTCTTGCTGTAACCAACATATCATATGACTCTTGTTCTTTCTTCTTCGTATCTTAATTCCGTTCTTTAAGTGAACTAAAACATCTTCCTGTTCAAAGTTTTCTTCTTCTTCTTCAAATGTATCATCTTCATTGTGCTCCGATATTTTATCTGACCTTGGAAATTCTTCCTTAGGAAATGTTTCATCAAGTTTAGATACTACATCTGCTAAACAACAATTTTCAAGTTGTTTTGGTCGTTTAGTGTACCTGGTAATCATATTATTATATTACTTTGATATAAGTTGAATTTTCAGGTAGATTTTCCAAATCAGGAGAGGAAGTGTTTATAAAAACAACATCTCTTGTAGCTTGTGTTAATGGCATTTGCAGAATCAAGTAACTAGCTTCTTGGGCACTGACTTCTACAAAGTTCAAGAACTTATTGCCTATATGTACGATGGCCGAGGTGAGCCACGTACTCACAACCATAAGTTGGATATAGTTGTACATACAAACTTGACATAGTTAAGAATTTACTTGTCGACACACACATATAAGTAGTGTAGTTGTAGACAGCTGATTTTTTACAGTTACGTTTCGACACACACATATAAGTAGTGTAGTTGTGGACATTTAAAACTTGAAAACGTTACTTGTTGGCACACACATATAAAGTAGTGTAGTTGTAGACATTTAAAACTTGTCATAGTTACTGGTCGACACACACATATAAGTGATATTGTGTTTCCCACGATACTTGTAATTCATTTGTTTTACTTGATAACCTACTGACCTTTTCCTAGTGGACTAAATTCAAGAATGTAGCATATTCATTTTAAAAAGGAACGGGTTAGGAGTCCGTCGTATCCTTGTTAGATTAGTCATTGGTTATCTAAGGTTGCAGCTAGCGTTTGAAACTTTATAAAGTTTCTTGTCGTCACACGTATATAAATAATGCTGTTGTTTCCCAAAATAATTGATTAATATGTGGTAACCTATAGACCTTTTTGTACACGTACTCACAACCATAAGTTGGATATAGTTGTACATACAAACTTGACATAGTTAAGAATTTACTTGTCGACGTGAGATTCCTACAGCCAACATATACCATACACCCAACATAAATCTTAAAGATAACGTGGATACGCGCGTACAGGTACGGAGACGAAACGAGTTGATGCTACGAGAAACTAGGTGATAAATGTAACCCATTACAAAAAGGTCTATAGGTTACCACATATTAATCAATTATTTTGGGAAACAACAGCATTATTTATATACGTGTGACGACAAGAAACTTTATGTAAAAATTCAGTTGTCTACAACTGCACTACTTATATGATGTGTCGACAAGTAACTATGACAAGTTTTAAATGTCTACAACTACACTACTTTATATGTTTGTGTCGACAAGTCACTTTGACAAGTTTTCAATGTCTACAACTACACTACTTATATGTGTGTGCCGAAAAGTAACTTTGTAAAAAATCAGCTGTCTACAACTACACTACTTATATGTGTGTGTCGACAAGTAACTTTGTAAAAAATCAGCTGTCTACAACTACACTACTTATATGTGTTTGTCGACAAGTAAATTCTTATTTATGTCAAGTTTGTATGTACAACTATATCCAACTAATGGTTGTGAGTACGTGGCTCACCTCGGCCATCGTATATATGCCTGACTTGACGTCTTAGGTCCATATTATCTTCTACTACTTCCTGTGAGGCTTTTTCAGTAAAGCACTAATACCTCTCTGAGACTTACTGATGTAAGATACTATGTAGGTAGCACATGCGTAGGGATCTAAAACAAACTGAATGTCTAGGTTTGCATACCATGCCTGTAGTATTTCTAGATTGTAGTAATTCACTTCATTTCAGCAGGGTTTCTAGAGAAATATTTTAGGACCTTTCAGTGATGCTCTGATACATTTTATATATTCTTAAACTGCAGCCATCTTTGTATTCATTCATTTTCTTCTGAAGATCTGGGTATTTTTTCCTATATTCTGCAACATCAGTTTCCAGTGGTTTTAGAAGCATAGTTCTTGGTAAAGGAGGTAATAGGAACCCAAATCTACACACTGGTTTACCACTTTTTTTGCAGGTTTTAGAATGTTAATGAACCTGAAGTTGTACTAGTTCTGCCGATTCAGGATTGTCTGTTTGTAAGGAGCAGGTAATATACTTGTCAACATATGCAATGAGGTCTTCTACGTTATTGTTTGGATATCTTGGGGTATTGCCAGCCCATAGAAGCATATGGATGTGTGGTGAGCCTCTGTTTTTGAATTATACTCTACGAAATGTGTCTGTCATATCACCAATAGGATCACCATCTGATATTTTTCCCGTCTAACTGAGCCAAGGTTTTAAAAAGATCTGACCATCTTGTATCTGCTGATGATAAAGACATGAACCATGTAGGTAAGCCAAGCTGTCTTATCATTGCAAACACATCTTTCTTTTTAGACGACAGATATGCTGGAGAATTACGTAATGTTCTGAATATGTAATAGCCTTCATTCAGTCTCGCGATTTCTTTTGTTGTTGTTGAATCTCTAACCTGGCCTGCAGTCAAAATCTTTCTCTCTGATTGACATCGTCTACGTGCAAGATTAACCTTGTCGCTGACCTGTTTAGTCTGAATTTTTCAGTTTGAAAAATATATTTGGCACAGAATTAGCAGCTCTGCGATCAACACTTCTCAATTCCCATTTTGCAATATCACTGTCATGAACTGGGAGTGGGCGATCCGTGTTTTCTTTGCGTCTTTGAACACAAAATATTGTAGGGAAACACATATATTCAGCATCTCTATCTTCATACAAACTAAGGGGTCTCTGGTTTTCACCGGGTGCAAAAACATATACTTTGTTAGTATCAGTGTCAGCGTCATCAACAAGTGTATCTGCATTACCTTGAATGAGTTCATTATGTGAAATCTCACAAAATTCATCAGCAGTTACAATTTCTCTATTATCAATTAATTGTGATTTGCCCATATATTCCGAAATAATTTCATCTTGATTACTTTGAATGTCTTCTTTCCATGATGTATTGATAGTTATTCCTGTATTCTTATATATCTCGCTGTTTTCCATTAACCAGTCCAGTGCATTCATAACTGCATTTTGTCGAACGTTTTCAGTGAAACATGTGACACAGTCGTTTTTTTCAACTTCACAGCAATTGTTACATGTTCATCAATATGTCTTGGTAATGCATTTACTGTTGGTTGAATATCAACAGACACGTTGACCACATTTCCCTTAGCTGATAATTGACCTCCCTTTGGCAATTCTCGGATTTGCATAAAAGGTATCCTCTGGGATATCAGTCGTTCTTCAAGGGGGCTGACTTCAATGCTGTACACTAGGACTTACACTGTTCACTGATATTTGTGTTTGAAAGCTTGACAACACTCCTTGGAAACCATGTTTGGTGACAACATGTACACACAAAGACAAGACCTTTAGCTGCATTCTCACGGAAATTTTCAATACATTGATTAATTGTATTTCCAAGGGTACTTTTCATGGTCAAATCTTTTTCATGATCACAAAACCCTACTTTCAATCGCTTGACAGCTTTTGTTACTTTGTCCTTCTCCTTTTCATTTATCCGATGCCTTTTTCTGCTTTCTTGCTTAAAAATTCGTTCACTTTCCAACTGCAGTGGATATTGACGTTTTATTCTCTTTGTCGAGCTGCTTTCTGAGTATTGTACTCTTGTTCACGAAAATCTTTGCCTTGTCTTGCTTTAGTCATACTTTTTAGTGTTCTTTGCTTAGTTTTCATTTTTAAGTCTGGTTTTTGCTACTCATGTTCACGAAAATCTTTGCCGTGTCTTGCTTTAGTCATACTTTATAGTGTGCTTTGCTTAGTTTTCATTTTTAAGTCTGGATTTTGCCGAACTGCTTTCTGATTATTGTACTCTTGCTGACAAAATTCTTTCCTTTGTCTTGCTTTAGTCATACTTTTTAATGTGCTTTGTTTATGCTTTGCTTTTACATCTAAATTTTGCCTTGCATTGTATTCAGCTTTAAGTTCTTGCAGGTATTTTTCTTTTAATTCTCTTGATTTTTTCATACTTTGTGTTGTATATTTTCTATCGTTAGTTTTGAATTATCGACTTTCTCTGCGTTTCGTCATGTACTAAAAGGAGACTAAATTTAGGATCTTATCTTTTCATCTCTTCCTAACCGACTTTATCTTTCCTAATGCCTTCCTTGGCACCGCCTCACTTTTGGCATTGCGTTGAGCGTTCGCCCCTGAGAGGAAGGCTCTGGGTTCTGTCCCCTGGCCGAGACATGCTTCAGTGATAATAGCACCATAAAAAGGGCAATAGTTCCACTGTACAAGACATAACATGAATTTACTGCAGTCTCCCAAAACATGCACCTCGCACAACATACACGCAACACACCGCATACATGGGAGGCCGTCCTTACATGACCATAGCTGTTAATAGGACGTTAAGTAATCAAACAAACAAACTTATTCATGTATTATTTTTTATCAAATTTTGAACCCAATTCCATCTGAGTATGACACTTATTTTTCTTCATGGTATCTTGGTATGCAAAGTATTTGTCCAAAAGACTCTGCTGTTGATTTATGTTACTGTTGAGGAACATCTCATCTTGTAGAATAACGAGATAATTTGTGTCTTCCTTTTTCTGAATCAAGCTGTCATCCTTCTCCAATTGATGGTATATTGCATAAACAGCGGTTACCTCAAACATGTCTTAAATGGCTAAGTTCATGCAGTTTTCATATACTTCTTGAATATCTTTCCAATACCTAAGAAAACTGCTTCCAGATGGGACTTGCAAAACATGTCTATTTCTTGAATGTGAATCAAACACAAAGTATCTTGCAGTTTGTTTAATAACAATGAATGTGTTCCCTTTAAAGTCGATAAAAGCTCCATGGATTTCATTTTGATCTAAAGCCAATTGTAATGCTTCATACATAGTAACAAACTGATACTGGTCCAAATCTTGGACATTACCCAAAGTGTCAGATAAAGATTCTTGAAATTTAACTTCAAACATCTTTTCATTGTATTCAACAAGAAGTGCCAGATAAAGATTCTTGAAATTTAACTTCAAACATCTTCTCATTGTATTCAACAAGAAGTGCCAGATAAAGATTCTTGAAATTTAACTTCAAACATCTTTTCATTGTATTCAACAAGTCTTGGAATATCTGGTATTGATAGGTAATCATAACTCATTGTAGAACCTTTCCTTATATATCCATACATTTCATCTCCTTTGATGGATGACCTTGACGAAAATTATTTCCTTGCAAAGATTCGTGATTTTGCAAATTTATGATGGCTAACGATTTTCCCTCAAAACATTCAGCAATGTCTTCCTTTTCAGTATTCAATATGTTGGTTTCAACAGGAATGACAGCTTCTTGAACTGATAGAACCAAACCATAATGTGCTTGATTGCGATGTATTAAATATATAGCTTCTTTTGTCAACTTCAGCACTGTTTTGAACCTGTTTTGCAGAAAATAGGTGCCATGAACCTACTTCATCATATGTACATTTTACGTATAAATATTTGTTTGCAGTAAATCTGCAGCAGCCAATATCTCTATCTCAGTAGCGCATGTACCGGATTCTAGCATGCGATTCCTTGAAATGTAATCTGACACAAATGTTTCTTCTACCCTTAATAAGTGTAATAATATTTCTCTTGATTCAAAATATGATTTTTAACTGATTTGCGAACATATTTGTCATATCATTCCTTTTCTGATAGTGTACATGACACTGTCCTAAAATCAAAGTACTGAAAGTACTGAGAGCTTAAGGCAAATGAAGAAATTTAATTTGCAGGTATTCAGATGAGTTAGTAGACATAAAAAACAAGTGTTAGCTACCCAAAAAGCTAAGAAGGCTACCATACAGTATTGTTTATTAGGAAGCAATGATAGGAAAGCTTGACAAATTGTTCTTTTCACAGTTACCTAGGGTAGCTGCCATAGTTCTTATTCTCGTTTTTGAATAATGATAATTCAAATGCTTTCACATTCAATGTAAAAGATTATCAACTTCATAATATTCATGAAAGGGCCACTAGGCTACCTTTCCGAAACAAAAAATTAAAAATCTTTTTATAACAATTATAATATAATAAATTGAAGTTTTGCCTTGTGGCGCAGAAATGGTCAACTAACCCATTGTAATTATGACGACGCCAGGAACATAATACAACTTGCGATATGAAACTTAACCTTTTATTTTTTTCAATAAAGTTGTTCATAATGTGAAGAGGGCCTTTTCCTTATGCTTACAAGTTTTCCGTCAAATATACACTATACTGATATACATTTACATGTACTTGGACAAGTTGGTGAAATACATAGTATACAAGCATAACTTTTCGGTTAAAACTGTACTTTACTTTAGCGCATACAGATCCACAAATATCCCCTAAGTAAAGCCTAACTTTGTTTCAGCATCTCCCATGTACCGACAGTTTTTACAAGTAGGTCATGGCCATCTAGCGTACACTACCAGTTAGGCTATATCTAGATGCTCCACGTGCTCCCGGCAATGTTTCTATTCAGTACGTGTAGCGACGCCTTATGTGATTTCTGAGAATAATGTCCAACAACCAGAAAAAACATTCAGACTTCTCTAGGTTTATCTAATGATAATTTGTTTGCAATGATTTCCCCACTGGTACCCCTTACACACATGAAATCTTCAACAACAAGTAACCAATTTTTTGTTGGCCCTGCAGGTAGGGCGTTAGAATTGTACCTGCTGCCCTTATTGCATGATCGTAAAAGGTGACTAAATTTAGGATCTTATCTTTTCTATTCTTCCTAACTTACTTTATCTTTCCCAATGCCTCCATTGGCACCGCCTCACTTTTGGCCTTGAGATGAGCGTTCGCCCCTGTAAGGAAGGCTCTGGGTTCTGTTCCCTGGCCGAGACAGACCAAAGTCTATAAAAGTTGTAGTTTCCGCTCCTGCTTAGCGTTCAGCATAAGGGGAGTGGGACGACTGGTTTGCCCGTTGTCAGTATAATGTGACCGGGTGGGGAGTGTTGTTTGGTGTCTTCAGTTGCATGCTTCAGTGATATAGCACTATAAAAAGGGCAACAGTTCCACTATACAAGAAGACACAACATGAATTTACTGCAGTCTCCCAAAACACGCACCTCGCACAACATTCACGCAACACACTGCATACATAGGAGGCCATAGCTGTTAATAGGACGTTAATTAATCAAACAAACAACACACGTAAATCATTTGGGAAAGCCAATCAAAGTGCAGTGATAGGGAAGGCCACGCGCCCTGCGCCATACGCGCATTTGTTGGATAAATGACGCATCAAAAAACATACTTAGACATTTTGATTGATCATCGGTAAGATATTATGGTTTTTGAGACGGACCCCGGTTTCTAAACACGATGACGTAAGATCTTTTTTTATTGGTTCCCCACCCGCTGATTTGTCAAATGTATACAGAGGTTATATGACATGTATTACAAACCACTAATGCATTGAAATATCGAGTTTTGTTTATCGTTTTTTAAGAAAATGTAACTATTTATCGTGTTCTGCCTTCGAGTGTAAGCGTTTTTCATCTAAATAAGCGACTTGTCACGTGACACTCAGCAATGGTATAAGCGGTCCGATGTAAACAAAGATGTCATAACGCAAAATCTGATACTGTTCAGGGAGTTCCCTGCGTTAGAACCTAGATGTAAATCTGATACTGTACTTGCTGGTCGAAATCATCTATGAGAGATAATTTCCATTCTTTTCACTCAACAGCTTGAAAGCGACAGAGACAATTTCTTTAGCATCCCCCCGATGTGGTCGATCACATTCACGTAACTTTATCTGAAGAACACCTGAACAACGCAACCACGTGCATTACGCTAGTAATCTTCAACATCCCTTCCGTATTTGGAGACAGAAACAGTAAAATTCGTAAGCGTTCATTTCGTTTTGTTTCTACATTAAATAAATTGGTCTTTGGGTCGGTATATGAACTACATACCACTTATGTTTCTGATTTTGTATTTGACAAACAATGACGCATGAAGTGAACTAGGTAACATGTCTGTGTATTTCTGCTAACATACATATAATCAATGTTTTGTTTTACAACAAGAAAAAAAAAGTTTAATATTACTTCTAATTTTGAAGCAGTTTCTGGTTAAATTATCAGTTAACAAATTCATCTGCTAGCATTATTTACTTATTTGCTGAATCAACAGTACACTGACTAATGAGTGACTAATAAAACATTGATGATACATGCTGATGTTAATTTTTGTTTTCGCCTCAATGTCCCTAGAAAATGTTGTTTTGGCGCATTGTCTGATCAAATGTCCCATCGAAATTTTATTTCAAGGGGACATAGTCGCATAGTAACAAATCTCCTTCCCTATCACTGAAGTGAACTGTGTTTAATTATGTTTATTCAAAAATACTTGAATAAAATAACATAGCATAACATAACAAAACATTATTTTTATTTTACTCTTTAGTGATACATGTCCATCTGAACGTATGCTTTTTGATATGTTTTTACATACCGTAAATCTGTTCAATTGCAAATTTACTTGAAACCTGCAGTCCGCTAATTATGTCATGTTCATCATTAGATGTTTTGCAACACTACGGTCAATTAGACAGAATTGTAACCCTAGATCTGACGACAAAGTTGTCTAGAGCTTTATATATCTGCCATTGCAGCTAGTTAATATATGCCCGGTATTATTTCACTGCTTCTTGATAATCTCAATTCTTCAACATTTTGAGTCTGCTGTGGATGACTAGCAAATATTGGGTCCTGTTATTTTAGAATTTAACAAAATATGCAATAATTTCAATAAAAAGTTATAGAGTCCTCTAACATAAACTTAAAGAATTTTGTTAAGTTCAAGTCAGTTGTGGAGTCTTGTTTACAAGTAATTTGAGTTAATATATTAGCATCATTTTTAATCTTTTTATTTTTAATTTTTATCAATATTTTAAGCTCATGTTTCCAGTTTTTAAATCAGAGATAATAATTGTCTTAATAAAATCTAGCCTTATTAGTGATTACACTTGTCTCTTAAACTTCATATACACACATGTATATTATGTACAAATGTATTGTGTATGCATGATTGTGTAACAGGAGAGGAGAAAATGTAGCGGCCAGACCGGGATTCAAACCCGGGACCCTCAGAACACTAGCCGAGTGCTCTACCGACTGAGCTACCTGGTCTCCGATGATTGACCCAGTCCAATCCTGCTACACTCCTCCCTCCTTTCTCGAAGTCTTCACCCTCGAAGACATACGAGAATCTTCCAAATACCACCAACGTGGGTTATTTAGTTGGGCGCCAATTTTGTAACAGGAGAGGAGAAAATGTAGCGGCCAGACCGGGATTCAAACCCGGGACCCTCAGAACACTAGCCGAGTGCTCTACCGACTGAGCTACCTGGTCTCCGATGATTGACCCAGTCCAATCCTGCTACACTCCTCCCTCCTTTCTCAAAGTCTTCACCCTCGAAGACATACGAGAATCTTCCAAATACCACCAACGTGGGTTATTTAGTTGGGCGCCAATTTTGTAACAGGAGAGGAGAAAATGTAGCGGCCAGACCGGGATTCAAATCCGGGACCCTCAGAACACTAGCCGAGTGCTCTACCGACTGAGCTACCTGGTCACCGATGATCGACCCAGTCCAATCCCGCTACAATTGTATCTCTATATTGATTAGCTACTGTTGTAGCAGAGTCAGTCAGAAGGTGATATCTTTTCCTCTACAACAGTAGCTATATATTAATTGATTACATCAATATGCTAATTCATTGTCATGTATGTTACACACTATACAAAATCCTACATACTGTTATGTTTTGTGATGTGACACATCATTAACACGGTATCAATATGGACAATTTGGCAAATGAAATCTGTTACACCTACTGAATTAAATGCATTAAATTGTATGTCATAAAATTAGAAAATAATGCTAGCAGTTAATTTTTGTCAACTTCGAATTTGAAAAGGAAACTGCTCCAAAATATAAAGTAATGTTCTTGTTCTTGTAATAAAATAAAACATCTATATCACATACGTTAGCAGAAATACACAGAGACACGTACGTTCACTTCATGTGTAATTTATTTACTGTAGACAGGTATAAGCAAAACGAAATGAACACTTACGTTTTTGCTGTTTCTGTGTCCAAATACGAATGGAATGTTGTAGGCCTTGATTATTGCCACACGGGTCATGTTGGGGAAGTACCCGGGTACCCGTCAAAATACACGTAGGAACCATGTGTAGGCTTCCCGGCCGGGCATCCGTCAAAATACTGACGAAACATACTGATACTGAGTGTTAGATGTCTGTGTAAACGTAAAATTCAGTAACAAGAAGTACAAAATAGCACTCTTTTGTTCTATTTTACTCACAAAGGATGACACTTCATCTGCTAACGACATGTTCACAAGCAACATTGTTGCAATTCTTATTTCCCATGATCGGAGAAGTGATCATGAATGGCGCATATGTTTACTTTCACTATCGGTATGCTGTATATGACAACACCAGAGGCTATCCGAATGAAGACTACGTCACTCTTTTGTACTTCCTGTTGCGCATGTGCGGTAAACATCTGTCACGGACATTCTGGGCTCTGTCAGCTTGTTACATTACGATTGTATGATGTTACCGATTGATATTAAATTGATATACCAATGCCATTTGCAGTATTGGAGAATAAATCTCTCACATTTCATTATGATTACATTGAAATTTGCTCCATCTGACCGGGTGTGGTGTGTTGCTTGGTGTCTTCGGCGGCATGCTTCAGTGATATAGCACTATAAAAAGGGCAACAGTTCCACTATACAAGAAGACACAACACGAACATACCGCAGTCTCCCAGTACACTCACCTCGCACAACATACACGCAACACACCGCATGCATGGGAGGCCGTCCTTACATGACCATAGCTGTTAATAGGACGTAAATAAATCAAACAAACAAACAAACAAACCATCTGCAGATCGCCCCAAACAACATCGGTAAATTGTACCACTAAGCTATCTCACGAAGTTGATACGTTCACATAGGAATACGTTCACATACTGTAGGAATACATGTCGAGTATCTAGGTACGGATCGGATACTTAAATTCTGGTACACGAGGACAAAATTTAGTACCCATACCAACCCTACTTATACATACTTAAATCCTGTCAATTCCTTTATTTAGTGTTATCTAAACTAGAAGTTCATCCTATATGCAAATGATTGGCGAGAATTTAGGTCATCGATCGCTATCATTCATGCAAATTATTCTCACTATTTTCCATTAATATACAATGATATTATAGCTTTGGACACATTTTTGAAACTATAACACTTAAGGAAATACTACAGATTTTTTTCATGCAATCATAATTACACCATGACAGCATATTTGCTTTAGAAAGCGGATTTTTTGGACCTGAGGTGTAGTACTTTTTCACGCTAGGTGGTGTCGTAGTCGAAAAGGCATTTCC